>PVKZ01004713.1:0-73257 GCA_004027375.1 Macroglossus sobrinus | reverse complement strand
GACATGGTGCTAAAGTGAACTTCAGGCCAGGGAAGGACCTCACGGTCCATTCACGGCTTCTTTATTGCCTTGAACCCCACTTCACTGACTTCTCCTGAGGAAGCTGGGAGCCGTAAGTAGTTCCCCCAAAGTGGGGAACTGTTTGTCCTGGTGGGAGTGGCTGCTTTCTAGAGGGTGGTGGGGAAGGCATGTGCCCCAAAGAGACAGGCATCCCCCCCACAAAGCATCTGCCAAGCAGTCAGCCATGCGGCCCATCCGGGAAACTGCCAGACGCGCCCGACCCAGTGACTTCGGATCCCGAGCGCACACGCCGGCCAGGCTCGGACGGGGACGAGGGGTCAGACTGGAGGCCGCCGGCCTCACGCTGGCTTCTTCGTCCCCAGAGCTGCTTCTGATCGTGGCACTCGCTGCGTTTCAGAAACAGCGCTGGCGTCTGCTTCTCCTTTTTTATTCTCCAGGAAGGTAACGCCACCTGGAGAGGGTAGTTTCTAAGTGTGGCCGGAGGCGGGGCCTGTGTTCTTGACGGAGAGGGTCGGCCGGGAAAGTCGTCATAGGGTTGCCTGTGGACAGCTCGGGAAGGGGTGTGTGTGTGTGTGTGTGTGTGTGTGTGTGTGTATGTGTGTGTACGTGTGTGTGCACTATGTGCATGCGTGCACGTGTGTGTGCGCGCACGTGCATGTGTGTGCACGTGTGTGCACGTGGGTGCATGGGTGTACATGTGTGTGTGCGCACGTGCATGTGTGTGCATGTTTGTGTGCACGTGTGTGCATGTGTGTGCATGTTTGTGTGTGCGCACGTGCATGTGCGTGCATGTTTGTGTGCATGTGTGTGCGCATGTGTGTGCGTGCATGTTTGTGTGCACATGCGTGTGTGCACGCCTGAGCACTGAGGGATTTGGACACAGATTGGCAGGACAGGAGGAGGGCTGTGACCTGGGCTCCTTCGCACACAGCAGGCTGCTCGCAGCCTTGTTTTCTTTCCCGGAGCTGGAGGTCCCGTCCCTGTGTGGGACGCCCGGTGGGACCGAGCCCACCCAGCTGCCGCCGCCTTCCTCCTTTTTCATCTCCACCAGCCCTGGGCCGAGTCCTGCTTCCCTGTCGAAGGGCTGGCTCCTGCCGGATGGTCCTCAATCCCATTGATGTTTACACTGGCCATCCAAGCCGGTGGTCCCAAATGGCAGTCACTTACAGTCATCAGAAGGACCGTGTGTGTGTGTGTGTGTGTGTGTGGCCACCGAACTCCTCAGGGTGGGAATGGGGTTGGGGAGGGGGCAGTATTTTACAGACAACCAGAAACGCGTTGTCTCCGAGTCAGAGCTTGCAGAGTGAAAAGCCACGACAATGAACAAGTTCACAGAGACATGGAAGGAACTAATACCATCCCCACTGCTCCAGAGCAGGCCTCTGTGGGTGGCATCAGCACGCCCGGGCCCGCCAGCCACGCAGGGCTGCAGACCTGTTCCCGGACTCCCCCGCGCTCCCTCCCAACCCCAGTCCCCGTCCCCACGCCTTTGTCCATGTTGTCTGCTCACACGCCACTTGAGCTTTTAGAATCCACCTCAAAATGTATATCCTGGAGGCCTGGCGAGGCCGCGGGGCTGCGGATGCCCCCCTGTGCTGGGCGGGCCCCCCACCCCCCCACCGCCCTGTGCTGGTCTCCGTGGTGATTTCCACGTGAGTTCCAGGCACGTGCTCGTGAGCAGTGCGGTGTTTACACTCGTGTGCTCTGGGGCCGTCCCCTTCACGTGGGGACACAGGACAGGAGGAACGCTACCAGCCCCACGGATGCCGGTGTGAGCAGGTCTGCTCAGGTGACGACCGTGACAGTGGAGGTACCCGGAAGGCACTCCTGTCCCTCTGTGGACCTCCACACCGGCACCCCGCTGGCTGTTCGCGGGTAGCTTGCTCTGTCAGCGACAGGGAACGGGGGGGCGTGGCGGCCTCAGGAGCATGGCGGAGGGAGGGTGGGTTTCATGTATTCTTCCCTGGGGTGTGGGGGAGCCAAACTCCACAGAGCAGAAACGGACTCTCTGGTCCATTTTTCATGCTGCATCTTCCCCCACTCTGAGGTCAGCTCTGTGGTAATGTCTCGACTTGGACCTAGCAGCGAAGAGACGAAGCTCGCTATCTATTTTCTTTGATTTGTTTTTGCTTTGAAATAATCGTGGGAGGTAATATCTGGTCTGAGTAGGCACCAGAGTAAACGGGGCATCGCCAGGAAGAGGGGAGGTGCTTCCCTTGTGTGCGTCCTTATCTGAAGACGACACTCAGGAAGTGTGTGGGGGTCAGCTGCCCTCTGCTTGGGCAGAGGTGAGCTCGGGGAGGCAATGAGGTCATGCTCTGAAAGGCCCTTGGCTTCGTGCTTCTGGAAACCGACGCTGCCTTTACACGGCTTCTGGACGATGCAGAGCCACCTGTGTCCGGTGTGACCAGCAGTGAGGCCTAGGTGCCCGGGAACTTGAATTCTAGTCTCAGGGCTGGCCCGGTCCCAGGCAAGTCCCTCCCAGCTCTTCCTGTGTACAAGCAAAGAGTTCAGCTGGTTTGTTCCGTCGGACAGACAGACAGACAGACAGACAGAGTACTCGCTGGAGCCTGTCGCTTTGCCGGGTCCTGGGGATGAAAAGCTAACCAGTTGGTCCCTGCACCCAAGAAACTCAGAGAAATAAGGAATCGAGAGCATGGGTGGGGGGATGCCCAGGATGCGTCAGTGGCACTAATGAGCTGGAAGTGTCACTCAGGGAAGACTTCCTGGAGTGGGTGGCACTTCGGCCGAGCTGAAGGGAAGGGCGTTTGTCAGACACGGGATGCTTCCCAAGGTCACTTTACGAGTCTAATCGAGGTGCGTTTCCCTGGGTTCCATCCCCCGCCCTGTCCTGGTCTGGGGGGCGGGGGCTTTGAAGAAGAGCCTTCCCCACTCCGGCTGCGGGGAGGGACCTTCAGGGAGGCTGCTGTTCCCCTGGATGCCTGCCCGTCCTTCCCTTTGCCTGTTGTCCTCAGCAGTCACGGCACCTTAGTGCTGCTGGGACACCGCTAACTAGACGTGACCTGGCAGTCGTAGTTTGCACAAGAGCTGGGTTCCTGAAGATCTCTTTGGCTTAAAACTCCCATAATTGGAGATTTTTTTTTTCCCCATAAGAATGAATTTATAGAAAGGGAGGTGTGGTCTTCAAAGGTGTGAGCCTACAACCTTTAATGGTCTCGCTTGCTCGTTTTGAGCAAAATGTTTAAAAAAAAATACATACTAATATACACAGGGTCCTAGTGCTTCTTTCTTTCCAATGTTATTAAATGTCCAGTGTTTTCCAACCCTGGCCCTAGCATCTGCTTCTGAAGGACCACGTAAGCACGTCGATAGAATGTTTCTCAAAGATTTTAAGTTTCAGTAGCTGTAAATCTGTAAATAACAACATGGCCATCACCAACATCACATACACACATTCTGAGATGGGAAACGAACGTATTGGCCATTTGTAGGATGCTGGTGCACAGGACGGCTGGTGTTTCCACCGACCTGGGGAAGTAGCAGTGAAAACTAGCGTTAGTGACCTGGGGGTGGGGCATAGTGCAACATGGCGGATGATTCACTTTCTGCCAACTTTAAAATGATATGGTTCCTGATCGTGTCTTTTAATTTAGAGGGATTTGAATGTTTGCACCTAACATGAAACTTTATTCACATGTTTAGAATCGTACTACTACATGGAATCCCCATACGTTCAAATGCACATCAAATGCACCTGCTTTGTTTACCGAGGTGTAAATGAATTGGGGGAGGAGGGAGAGATGAAATGGACCGACGGGTGGATGTCTGTGTAAAGCCATAGGGCGTTCAGACTCAAGGGCCTCTGAGGGGACAGTCAGCTCAGCTTCCTTTACAGACAAAGAAGTGGGGACCCCGGGAGGTAGAGTCCAGAGCCCGCATGGCGAATTGGATCATGTTTGTTGTGTTTTGTGATGTGAAGTCGGCTTCGTGGCTCCGTGTGAACTCACAGTGCCCATCACGGTGTTTGGGCTTCTAACATTCCAGAGGGCAGTGGACTCCTGGGGTTGCCACTCTGGACCTTAGCTCCAAAGCAGGAGGCTTCCTGGGGGGGAAGGGGAGGCCACCCCGTTTCCTGGAGAGGTGGAACCCGGGAGCGAGGGGTAGGAAGGGTTAACCCTGAACTCTCTGTCAGGCCGTTAGCTCCCAGCCACAGCCCACCCCACCCCCTGGGAGCTCTGCTCCCCCTCTCTGAGGACTGAATGACAGACGCAAGCTTCCCAGTCGCAGTGGAGGGTGCATCCCTTAGGAACCCCAGGCCACATAATAAAGGGGAGCATGTGAGACGGTCGCATGAACCCAGTTAAGCTGAAAGTTGCTTGAGTGTGTAACGAATTACATTGAAAATTTTTGCAGAGCTGGGCTGCACAGAGATACTCAGCTCTGGCACGAGGTGGCATTGGATCTGCCCTTGTCACTCGTGACTTAGAGGACCTTTGACGAGTTGCTTACTGACTCCTCATCACCTGTGACAGCACAGACCCATAGGGACGCTATGAAAATTAAGGGCAGGCTTTGTTTCGGGTCCTTGGACCTATTCATTCACTATGTCAGTTCTTGCTTTTATAAATAGGAATCGTATGTCCGAAGCCACACTGATAAAAATGGCTTTCACGACTAGAAATGAGAACTTTTACCATCAGACAGTTAGAGTTTAGACTTGATGTACAGTCTCACATGAAATTCAGATGTTCGTGAGAAACTGGTACATCTGTGAACAGAAATGGATTTGACATGTCACTGGTGTTTTCCTGGTCTCGAAAAGCTACCCAAACCATTTTTTATAATTTTTAAAAAATTATTTTATGAACGTAATTTTAAAGTCACGGTCTGTGGTTCTTGGAGGTCTCCTCACTGTAAAGTTCCGCCCCCTCCCTGCCTCCTTCCAGCCGTCTCTCTGACGCCTTAGGGGCATGTGTCAATGCGACTACAAATGGTATTTTTTTAATTTGCCTTCTTTGATTACTGGCGTGGTTGATGGATGGCTGTTTTAAGTTCTTCTGTGTTAAAGTCCTTTACTGCCCTTTGCAGGGGGCCATCTGCTTGTTCTTTTTCATGGTTTATGTAACGTATAACGTGTGATCCCCAAATGCCTTTCTCGGCTCATCCCCCTCGACAGTGTGTTGCAAGAAAAAAACCCGTGGAGGTAGCCTGTAGTGTGCTCTTATCTGCAGCCTTCACTGCTGCTGACACGTGTTTCCCCCTCTGCGTCTTCAGAAGGGTTCCGATGGGAGGCTGGGAGGAGGCCGACATCTACTCAGCTGCTGTGCAAATGCTGCCTCTGGGAATTTTGCCTTTATTTTTTTCATGCCACTCATAACGGTATCGAACCACGAGGGTGTGAAAGTGGGCACCGCCTGACTCCAGAAAGACTGTTCTTTAAAACTCGTTCTAAAGCAAAGACGGACTGGGAAAGGTGGATCTCTTTTTTGCATAAAAGATGGGAATATTTTCTTCGGAAATGCAAAGGGGTGGGGGAGAAGAGACGTTTGGTGGGGGCTAGCAGGATTAAGGAAATGCGGTCGGTAAATAAAGAGATTTAAGAGGCTCTGTAGGGAATGCCAGCGTCGTTGGTTTGTGCTCACTTGATTAACGTCTTTGTTCAGTTGCAGTGTTTTAAGAGGGCACCATCCTCTAGCTCCTTAGTGTCATTTTAAGGTCTCTTCTGGTGGCATCTGCCTTGGGCTATTTTTCTTCTTCACATAGGAGGGGTTTCAGCCGTTGGGAGTCTTGCTCGCCCTCAGGCTCATGGATGGGGAAGGGGCTTCACTACCCCCTCCCCCGTTCCCCACATTCTCAGCAACCTCACAGCGGTCCCCTTTTCTACCCCCGCCCGCCACATGGCGACTGAGGCCCATCTTCTTGACTGGGCTGATGCCCGTGCACTGGGATTGACTGAGAGGGTTGGTTTCACTCTTAGACCCGTGGGCAGAGCCGATAGCCATGTTAGTTAGGAACTTCGGGAGCTGGGACATGGATGCCTCCCACCCGGGCAGACATCAGGTTTTACGTGGGGGTCCCCAGGGTGTGGGGGAGGGGCTGGGCGGTGAATGCTGGCTGTGGGACACTGAGGTGCTTGGGGCAAGCACCCTCAGCAGCCAGCCCAGGGGCGTGCTTCCCTGTGGGGACAGGGTACGTGCCTCCCTTTATAATACTTTTGGGGTCCCAAACCCCTCGGAGAATCCATGGACTGCGAGGTCCATGGCCTCCAGGGCAAGGCACACGGCCTCCGGGAGGCTCAGCCCTTCTCTCGTCCTCGCTGCCAGGGGTCCAGGAGGCAGATTTCCGTCAGGGAGGGCTGGCCGCCTCAGCGTCCCCACCTGCTTGCTCCCCAACCTGCGGCTCCTCTGGGGGAGAGGCTGAGTCCTCCGCTCATCTGTACAACAGCAGCTATTGCTACCCCTTTGGCTCAGTTTACCCGTTTTCCTAGGGCCTCACCCAGAGGTTCTGTTCGAGAATTCTTCTCCTCCAAAAAGTGATCGCACAGAGCTTGGGTTGTAGTTAGACAGTGCTGAGCTCCTGTCATCCTGCACAGTGTGGCAAGCATGCTCTCCACTCGGGGAAGAAGAGGGTCAAAAAGCCAAACTAATGGAGACTTCCAGTGGAAAAAGTCAGGAACTGTCCAGAACAAGCGCTACAGGCCCAAGATGTTGCCACTGAGAGCAGAGGTGCAGCTGGAGCGTGGAAATGCCTTTTTTCCCGCCCACGGTCCCTAATTGGTGCATCTCTGCTTTTTCTTTTTTTTTCTAATTTTTTTTAAAAAAATTATTAGTTTCAAGTAGACAGTTCATTGGTTAAACATTTAGATAGATAGTTTATGAAACAGTCCTCCTAACTGCTCTTTCTCTCCTCCGGCTCTCCACCCGGCCATTACGTTACTGCTAACTGCATCCCCTGTGCCGTGCGCCCCATCCCCGTGACCTCTATGAACTTCTTTAACCCTTCACCCCTTTCTCCCAGCCCCCCAAGCCCTCTCCCTTCTGGCCATCACCAAATTGTCCTCTATATTTGTGAGTCTGTTTTTGATTAGTTTGTTCTTTTTGTTCCTTAGATCCTGCGTATAAGTGAAATCATATGGTATTTATCTTTCTCTGTCTGACTTACTTCGCTCAGCATAATAACCTCTAGGTCCATCCATGCCTTTGAAAATGGTAGGATTTCACTTTCTTCAATGTCTGAGTCATATTCCATTGTATACATGAACCACATCTTGGTTATCGTAAACTGTGCTGCCGTGAACATAGGGGTGCATCGATCTTTACGATTTATTGTTTTGCTTTTCTTTGGATAAATACCCAGAAGTACAATTGCTGGATGAAAAGGTAGATCCATTTTTAATTTTTTGAGAAACCTCCAGACTTTTCCATGGCGGCTGTACCAATTTACAGTCCCACCAGCAGTGTATGAGGGTCCCTTTTCTCCGCATCCTCGCCAACATTTGTTGCTCTTTGGTTTACTGATGACAGCCATTCTGACAGGTGTGAGGTGATATCTCATTGTGGCTTTAATTTACATTTCTCTGATGATTAGTGACCTTGAGCATCTTTTCTTTAGTCTGTTGGCCGTCTGTATTTCCTCTTTGGAGAAATATCTGTACAGGTCTTTTGCTCATTTTTTAATTAGGACTGTTTGTTTTTCTGTTGTTGAGTTGTATGAGTTAGTTACAAGTTTAGGATAGGGACCTATTATTGGATGTATCATAAGCTTATAACTTCTCCCATCCATCGCGAAGTCTCAGGAGCCCTTCAGACAGGAAGTGGTGTGGTTTGGCAGTCACGTGATCGCCCTCCCAGGCAGCCACGTGATCGCCCTCCCAGGCAGCCACGTGATCGCCCTCCCAGGCAGCCATCTCTCGAAGCGTAGAAGAGCATCCCCAGAACCTGACGGCTCTCTGGGACTCACTAACTCTGCTGCGTGTTTGGACGATGTATGGCACGTGCCCCTGACAGGTGTTACTCGCGTCCAGAAACTATGTTTCCAATCTCTTTCCCTCTCTGCCTACCACTCGGCATCTCCCCAGGGGATTCTCCAGCTTTGCCATCTGCTTGGCAAAGTTCAAGGAATGGGGTGGCGGCCGTTTCATTCATCGGATCTTTCATGGTGGACACATGGTCCAGAAATCCCATCGGCAGGCATGATGCCCTTTGCCTGCATCCCCGTTGGTGATCGCTCATTAAGTATGTTTTTCCCCAGATGTTGCTCTGCCATATGCCTTAGGGTTTGTACCACGATTTCCCCCCAGAACCAATGAACATTATTGTGTGTTTCAACTCCCTTTTTAAAAAAATTTAACTAAGGTTCATGTTTGCCGCTGGGCAGCCCTCGGGAACCCTCTGTTCTATTTTAAAATGAACCAAAAAGATTTTTATCTCAGAAGTGTGTGGCTTAAAAGAAAACCGAAGAGATAATATGAAAGTTTAACCACAGAAAATATACTTGGAAAAACGCAACTAGTGAAGGAGGCTGGTTAAGGCATTAGTTGGTCAAAGACACATGGTACTTTTTAGCTTTTGTCCAGTAGATTTTCAGAGTTTCATAAAAAGTATATCATCGCACCGAGAAGTATGGAGTAAAATCAGGCAGACTTCCTGGCGTCACTGACCTTCCATCTGCATTCCCCTGAGGGTCGTCGCCTCACCTGCTTGTCAGGAGTGTGTATCGGAGCAGTATATTCAGTTCTCAGAAGTGGGGGGCTTTATGCACCCCACCCTCTTCTCACGGAAAGCTGGTTACTCCTTGGGCAGAACCTAGAGTTTTAGGAAGCGTCTCTTTTTTCCCAAATGAAAGATTTGCCTTGGCTTTGTTGACACACGCCTAGTGAAGACTGTCTTTGTCTGGCATGAAAGTATTTCGAAATGACAGGAGCAGTCCTCACCATTCAGGGACTCCCGGAGCCCAAACAAACAGTGTCCCGTGTGGAACCAGCCCGTGGGGATTGTTGCTAATGAAGTGCAATTGGGAAGCAGAGCCCAAAAGAAATGTTCTTGATTTTTTTTTATTTTGTTTAATTTTTTAATTTTTTTTTAGGGCAACTTAAAATATTTGTCAGGAGGCACCAAGTTCAACATGAAAGTATAGCATCTTTAGATTCACGCTCAACATATTTATATAGAACATGTCCCGTGCACCCCCTGTTGTGCTATCCGTGTTGACACATATTTTTCTTACTCGGTGGAATGGGTTATGCCAGCCTTGTTGTTCTTGATTGTGGGTAGCTAAGGGGTTGGTTGCTCCCTCATTGGTCTAAACTCAAGTTCAGGGGGTGGGCTGACTGGTAGGCGCTCCCGTGTGCCCCTACAGGCGCAGAGACCACAACGGGGCCTGTGCCCCTTCCCTCGTGCCCCTGTGTCCGTGGCCGTGGCTTTGCTGGGACGAGCGGCCACCTCCCGTTGCCCTGCCCGCACGCGTGCCCGCAGCAGCCAGGATGCTGGCCTTACTTGTCTCTCCGGCATGGTCCTCGAACCGTCTCCTGCCCACCTGCTGCCAATCCTCACCGAGAGGTGCTGTCTCCCCACATCCCCCCGAGCCTGTCTTCTCCCCAACCTGGGCAAGGCGTCATCAAGCTAAAAATCAAGTTTCAGGTTTTCCAGGTGTTCTTAATTACATATATGATGGTAATTGAGATCATTATTTAAAAAGGCAAAAACAGACACAGCTGTTAAAACTCTATTCCACCAAGAAAGCGTAGAGGGGCCTGTCGGAGATGCAGGCGTCCCTGTGGTACCGTGTCACGGGCTCACAGGCCACGTCTGATGCGTATTCTGCTTCTGCTTCTCAAATGTCCTACCTGGTGGCCTCGGTCAGATCAGGGAGCCTCTTACGTCTTAGTTTCCTCATCTGTAACACGGTCTCAATAATATCAAGGTCATACATTTTTTTTTTTTTTTGGTAGAGAGTACATGAAATATTTTACGTGAAACTGCTTGAAATGTAGGAACTTGATCCAGAAAAATGTGAGATGTCATCTTCTCCCAGCTGTCTCCCTGTCAGGCTCCCTGTTGCTTTAAAGCCTGTGTGACCACCCCCGTGTGTCCAGTAAGGTGGGCCTCCCTCTGCATCCGTCTGCCCTGACCCGGCCTTCTAAGCGGCTGGATGACCCCCGTGGCAGGAGTCCTCCCCGCCATCGGAGGAGAACGGATTCTACATTTTTTAGCGCAAGAGCGCTTTATAGAGGATAGTCGGTACCACTGGCCGTGTTGTCGGTGGAGAAAAAGCATCCTCTCTCTTCACGAACGCTGAGTGCTGCCCCGTTAGAGAAGGGGAAAAATCAGTCAGCGGCCCCCAGCAGCGACCTGGTACCCAAAAGCTCTTGATGAAGTTGATTTTGTTTGCTTTTATGCCCCTGAAGCTGTGTTCCCTCGAGACCCCCAGCTCGGTGTCAGAGTGTTCACGGGCTGAGTCCATTTTTATTTCTCTCTCTTTGGGAAATAGAACCTTCCTTTTTTTTTTTTTTTTTTTTAATACCTGTGTAGCCTTTTTCTTTTCTCATCCAAAGCATCACATTTCCCTTTTGTATAAGTGTATCATGTAGTATTTCCCAAATGATGGTGTGTTTGCTGTTGACACAGCACTGCTTTGCGAGTTGATGCCCGGAACAGCCTTCCTGTTCGAACTCACTCACCTCGGTCTAAACAGTCGGCTCTTTCTAACCTGTGTGTATCCCCTGCTGTCGATGCGAAGAGGTTTAGGATGATGGGGATGTCGACACCCAGATCTTCCATTCCTCTTTAACCTTAGAGTAATATCATACAGGAATAGTTCCTTGGTGTTTCTTCTTCCTTTGCCAAAAGGAAGAAGGTGGTTCTCTCTCTCCCCCGGGGAATAGGAGGAAACGAATGGTGGCATTAGGGTGGGGACAGCTGTCACCGCACAGGAGGGAGCTGACAGCAGGGGTAGGGAGTACCCTGGAATGAGCGTCTGCTCTGCCCCACACACACACATGTTCTTCAGTCCTTTCAACTGAGTGACGACCTTTGCTCTCAATCGTCCTGCGGTCACCATTTATGGCATGAACCCAGCCAGGTTTGCTCGGGTGACTCTGTCACGTTCAGGTCAGCAGGGATCTGCCGAGTGCCGAGTCTGCAGCAGGAGCGACTGGGGTGCCGGGGATACGGCAGTGGCCACACCACCTGCCAATCAATCCCCTCCCCTGACAGGGGAGTCGGGTCCCGTTAGGTCCGATGAGGCTCCACCTTTTCCCTCATCCATCAACCATGAAACGCCTGGACACGGCGGATACAGTGAGGGCTTGGTGGCTCTGTGTCCTTGATGACACCCTTCCTCTTAGCTCTTGTCACTGCTGCTTCGCGGTGAGTCCCTGTCCGGGAAGCCCCCTCTGAGTTCAGCCAGGCCCACCAGGCTGGCCCCCTTCTGTGTCCCCGTAGCGTGCTCTGTGTCTCCATCCCCAACCTTGCCCTTCTGTTTGCAGCTGACTGACGTGGGGGGCTGTCTCTCCCCGTGGAACGCACCCCACTGGAGGACAAGGATTTTGTCTTGATCGTCCCGTATTCTCTGGCACTGGGTCCCGTGCATTGGCATGTATTCAATGTGTGCTCAGGAAAAGTGTGGGGGAGATTGACTGAAAGCACGAATGACGCTCGGTGGCCCTGGACACCCCCAGTGGCCCCAGACACCCCCAGTCCCCACAGTGCTTGCTCTCGGTCTCTGCAGAAACTTTCCAAACTCCAAGGCCGAGAGGTTCCGAGTTGGTGCTTCTCCGTGACGCCCAAGGCCACTCTCCCACGGCAGGGCCTGGGCCCTGGGTGGCAGGGCTGTGCCAGCAGAGTTGTGGGGGGCGGGGGCCTGCAGGACGCAGGTCTCAGTGATGAGTGAAGCGGGGTTCCCTGCTTGAGGAAACCCGGATCAGCCGACTGTCGCCCTGGGGATGTCTGCTAGCGCAGGGGAGGAGAAAACAGGCAGCAGTAACGACGGTTTTGGTGCCGAGTGGACCAGCAGCACCCACGGGTGCCCCTGGGACGTGTCCCAGCGAGAGCCAGATGTTCTCGGGTGCCTCCGGACGGAGGAGAAGGGTCACCGACGTTCACGGTGCGGTCTCACCCAAGGCGGGCCATGCTCCCCTCGCAAGAGGTTTTCCTGACCACGTAACGATGAAGCCGATTCGTGTTGGCTTGAAAACGTCCGTGTCGAATCAGCCTCTCCCCGGGAGGCTCATCTCTGAGACGTGTGAAGCATTGGGTCCCACTTCGTGAACGTGGCCAGCATCTGGGGGGTTTCGTTGGTGTAGCTTTTTGTCCCTTCTCGTTCCCGAAGACCCCCTTCCTCCTCCTGCTATCCTTGGTCCCAGCCCTGACCCAGGGAAGGACAAGGCGAAGCCGCCATGAGCCTGAGACTGAATCTCCAGAGCGTTTGCTGGGAAGTGAGGGGCTGTGCCCGGGCACGGCGTGTGGCCCTGTACCTCAGGCCACCTTCTCAGCTGTCCCCTGGGTTCATTCTATTTTTTTCACTGTGGCAGAGGGCCACCAGGGTGGAGTTGCCTCTCCCTGTAATACATAAGTGTCCACCTTCAGATGGAGATCTACAAGGATGGCAGAAGAACTGCCTCCTGTTGAATTGGCACGAGAAGCGGCGTACAGGCGAGAGCTGAGATGGGGGATAACTGGGGTTTTGCAGTCTTCAAGATATGACACTTCGTACCCCAAAATACGTCAGTCTGATTATGAGGCAACCTGCAGAGGGCAAAGGGCTCGGGCTTGGCGATTTGATCCAACAGAGAAGATGCATCTTTTTTTTTTATCGACGATTGATTTTTATAAAGGAACTGGCAGATTTTAATATTCCGGCAATCCCCCCTTTTTCAGTTCAGTGTTTTTACGCATTTATTTTTAATCATATGGTTTTTTTTTTCCACTGCAAAAAATAGTCATATTTAATTAAGGAAATTTAGAAACCACTAAAAAGCACACATATCGCCCTCACAAGGAAGTTAATATTTTAGGGCGTATTCTTCCAACGATGAATGCGAATGTGCGTTTGAAACAAAAATGGCATCATCCCACCTCCCCTTTGGAGTCTGTGTTTTTTTTAAAGTTCATTCGACAAATATTCGTTGGCGGCTGACTGTGTGTTGGACCCAGTCCTGGGCACCGGGTTACATCTGTGCACGAGAAGACGAAATTCCCCATCGCTTTGAGCGTGTTTCTAGCGGGAGAGCCAGACAGTCAAGCAGTGAGCATGTCCACTGCTAACGGGGGAGCTGATACGAGGGGGAAGGACGCCCACAGGGGCCAGGGTGCAGCAGGGCTGGTGGCAGGGAGGGCTGAGAGTGTGCCCGGGAGCGTGGTCAGAGCAGGCTCTACCGAGAACGCGGGGTGTGAGCAAAGGCGTGGAGAAGGTGGGGAGCCTTGTGGCTCTCTGCGGGAAGCGTGTCCCAGGCAGAGGACACAGCAGAGGCCCTGGGGACAGGCATGCAGAGTGGGCACAATGGCGGAGGAGAAGATGAGGGAGGAAGGTGACGGGTTGCACGGCTCGATGGCCTCCGAGAGGACGTGGGCGTTCGTTCCGAGCAGGGGAGTGACATGCTTTGACAGGCTTTCACAGTGTGTCCTGCGGGGGGGTGGGGGCAGCCGGCGGGGACAGGAGCAGGAGCAAGGAGAGGCGTGCATCCGATGCTACTGCTTCGGCGGGCGCCAGGTCTCAACACTGGGCGGAACACCCCTCGGACCTGGTCACCGCAGAGTCAAAAAGCGACTCAGAAGAGTCAGACGCTAGTGTGACGGTGACGGTGTGACAGATCACCTCTCATCATTTCATTTCACTCACGTTTTTGAAATGCCTGCGCGACGGGAGCAGACGGTTTTAAAAAGGTGTCTAAATAAATCTAAAAATAGCTCTTGGAATACATATTTAAAAAATTCTAAGCGAACAGAGAACGTTGTCTAATTGGGCACGTGTCCGCTCACTGGCACATCTGAATTGGGGTACCTTAGAGGTCACGGGGTACAGAATTACGGGTAGAGCTGAAGCCCTGCTAAGACTTCCCTGTGTGGAGCTGCCAAAACGGGGGTCCGCGCCCCTTTCTTAGGGTTCTAAGATCTGGGGCCGGAGCAAATCCCTCTTCTGAAGCAGGCCCTGAGGCGGGGAACTTTGCCCAGGGACCTCTCTTGTTCTGCCAGGTTTTTAGGGGTTCAGCAAGAAAAGCAAGATATTGATTACTCTGGCTAGTTAGCTCGCTGACCATACATCATCTGAAAATGACACCATCCGTTGAGTCAGAACGCCAATGGAAAGCCTGGCATGCGTGATTGTCGGGTCCGAGCGGTCACGTCAGGTTATTAAAGAGCCAGTTTTAGGGCAGAGAAATATCGCTTTCCCCTGTGGTTCACACACTGGCCAGAAACCTTTGGCTTCCTGGAATTTTAAATCAAACTCAACGTCACTTGGCAAAAGCGTTGAAACATCACAGTTTTCCCTAACGAGCAAGCCCTTGCACATTCTCAATAGTAGAGGGGTTTATTGGGCTATTTACGCACTGTGATTGGAAGCCTGTATTTTTAAACTACAGATTCCCAGGTTCTGTGTCTGGGAATGGAACGGGACCAATCTGGGGGGATCTGAGGACCCCGAGTGTACAATAATGACACAGACTTTGTCACATGGGAGCTCGACGGGCTTCAGGCAAGGCTGTGCTGTGTTTGGAGACCTCACTGGGGTAGACGCCCAGCTGTGGGGGGCCTGTGAACTAGACTCCTTAGGACTGGCCTCTGGGATGGGGGCGGGGCCTTCTCCTGCCTTCTTCCCTCAGAGAGCCTTAAAGCCACAGCTGTCGTGACAAAGTAGACAGAGACTGGTGTCAGAATGCACCTGCTGGGCTTCTGACGACGTGGCGAGTCATCCTTGCAGTCTGCAGACCTGTGTGTGGAGTTCCTCTCTGCCCACCCCTTCTCTCTGCGCTTGAGATGTTCCTTCCGGTTTTCTTGTTGTCATGTGTTTGGTCCCCGGGTCTGTTTATTTAAGTTTCCTCCTTCCATGTAATATTGGTAGATTCATTATTATGTGTCGTTAGTAAGGAGGGGCTTTGCAAACACTGGGTGCTGCCATGGCGTATCCTGATGTAGGAGACTGGCTCTCCTGGGAGTTTTCTGAAATCGTCTATTTGTTTTTTTGTTTTTTTTCCCGTTGTAGAGTTGTGAGTGGATGCTATTTCCGAATCCGTTTTTTCCTCCATTTGTCTCTGAGTAATGTGCTCTTCTTTGCCCTGTAGTGGTATATTTTAAAGTGTGTGATTAAGAAACAAATCATAACACTAATGGTGTTTACGTCCCTGCCCATAACTGAAAAATGCGTTTGTTTGACAGTGACTCATACGAAAAGGGAAAAGATCGTTTTCATCGCAACCCTCACAACCTCCACTCTTCACAGAGCTCCTCTGTTATTATTTCAGACACGTGAGTCACGGGCTCGGAGTATTTCAATTTACGATCGTTGGCCTTAACGATTTATTATGGAAATATGTTGCAATCAAGACTCCGAAATTTTAAAAAAGAGCGGGTGAACGCTGTGATTTCTGAAACCAGGAAACCTCTTTGCGTGCAGCATCGTGGAAGCAAGAGGCCTTTTCCCCTTTCTATATAAACTTCAACTGCGTGTTCGTTTAGATGCATAAAGAATAGTATTCTCATGCTTAAGCTTTCACGTGTACAGGACAGAACAAAAAAAGCAAACATCGGCCAAGTACATGCTTTTAGGTTCTTCCTCTTTGGACGGGGCGTGTCCTGGGACCCACCTGAGTTCTCACTCAGTGTGGCGGGATGACTTTTCAAAGGGAGACGGAGAAAGTTGTATTTCAGATTCACGCCTGACTGATTCTTCCACGCGGGCCAACCGGTCACACGGTGAGAGAAGCCCCAGGCAGTCGTGGACATCCGCTAGCCAGCTGGATTCTTCCTCTTCCCCCTTTTCCCGGACAGAGCCAAATAAATTAATAGACACTCAGGTGTAAATAACTAAAGCACAGTGTGTGGTCTCTGTGATGACAGTGTCTCGGGGGACAGGAAACTGAGGTTAAAGACAGTGATCTCTACTTTTGAATGTCAGATCCCAGCGAGGACAGCGGAGGTCCTCGTGGATGGTCCTCCAGAGCCATCACCCTAAAGCTCACAGCCTCCCCCATGCATGCGTGCACCTGGGACAACCAGAAATCGTGCAGGACGAGGCTTACTCGTCAGCTGCATCTCACTCTAGGCGGGTGAAGTTTACAGCTTAGAACAGGCAGACTCTGAAGCCACCCAAGTTCCATGTCAGACCCCAAAATGGAAAAACGAAGACACTGAAACCTAAGACTTACGAAGCCACCTTCACAGGAGGGCTCCAACAGCAGTGCAGTGTCCATCCTTGGAGAAGCCACGTGGAGCTAGTAACTCCCAGCTCACAACACCGCAGGTGGGACCGCGTCCTCCTGGCTGGTCCATCAGTGTCCAGCTGTTCCTGGTGCTGCCGCTGACCAGCTGTACCAAGTTGTTCCAAGAGGGAGAACACTGGTCTGTTCCATCCTTTCTCGTCATTCAAGTAGGCATTCTCCTGTTGATCCTGAATTTAAATCCTAGAAAATTCTTTGCTACACAGTTGATCATTTTCTCAACCCTTAAAAAGAAGCCCACCTAGAGTAGATTCTTTTAGACTGAAAAAAAAAATAATACTTTAGGACTAATATATATGAATTGAAATCTCCTGGTATCAGGGTCATTTTTAGGCCTTCCATGTGGCCTGTGTTTATTTCTGGTTGTGATAACGCTGGCACATGTTCAAGGCGTAATACAATGTAAGGTCGCTTTCTACGTGACAACAAGAGTAACGAAGATAAGGTCATGTTTATGACACAAACGCTTTTTAATGATCTTCCAGGGTTTGAGTTTCTTGATGTTAACTCAGGGCTGATAGCACCGTCAGATTTATTTAATCAATAGGCTTGCCGCAATTGACCTTGGACACCAGCTCTTCATAGAAGCGCCACGTCCCCATCTGAACGTGCCCCGTTAAATAAGACAGACACGCCCTAGAATGTCTGTGGCCCCCAGCACTGCACCGTGTCCCAGAGGTGGGGGACAGCCCCGTCTAGGATTCTGAGTTCTGTGCAGTATAGACATGGTTTTGATTGTCACTTTATATTACATCTCTAAAGGGAAGATGGTCATTCCCTGACCAGGCTTTTCTTTTCTACGTGTCTCAAGTTGAAACGCCCATTCTGCACTAGACCACGGGAGCAGGTGGCACCCTGAGTTAGGCCGTCATTGAAAAATCTTCTCTCCCACTGTCGGGACTAGAAGATCTCCATTGCGGGAAAATCATTGCCTCTATACATCCAGGAGACACATAACAAGTGATGTTTGCCAGCTGACGGTGCCCCCAGTTTCTTTCCTTTTCCTTTTTTAAATTTAAATTTATTTATTTTTTATGGTGACATTGGTTAACGAAATCCAGTAAGTTTCAGCAGTACATTTCAACAGTAAGACATATAATATATTTACAGTGCGTTCACCTCCCATAGTTAGACTTCTTTCTGTCACCACATATTTGACCCCCTTGACCCCACCTCTCTCTCCCCCTCCCCCCTCCCCTCTGGTAACCACTAGTCTATCGTCCACTAGTCTATCGTTCAGTTTCTTAAACGTTTGCTTACTTAACCTGAAGCTTGTCAGTACCTAAAATCACACAATCGGATTTTTTTAGAAAAACTGAACGTCCACTGAATTATATTAGGATTTGCCTGAACATACTCGAGGAAAAACAAGGACTCTTTCTTACACCGAGCGAAATGCGATTTAGAAAAGTCCTTTCCATAATTTAAGTGAGTGCTTTCTTGAGGCAGTAGGGGATTTCTTGAGGCTGGGCACGCGTATGTCCCTGTCGCTCACAGTAGGTTCTTTCTCTCGCCTTGCTCGCTGCCAGATTTGCTCTCCTGTGAGAACCTCTGAGGACGTCGAAAGGCTCTAAGTGTCTGGGGGTCTGGTTGGGGTCCCATTGATGCACGAATGACAACGGTTTGGTTTTTTTTATGGTTTCCCATGAAGCCTGTGAAAAGAATTCATACCTGGCAGTCTAGTCTAGCCACAGTGGGACATAGTATTGTTTTTTGTGGATTGTTTTGTTCCGTTCCTGCAGGGGAGTTGATGTGAGAGAGACGAAAGAGGTGTTTAGAAATGTCGTGTATTTTTGTCTCTCTGAATACGATGGTTCTTTTGGAGACCACCTGCCTGGCGGGAAAGCACGCCTAGTATTGTCTGGGGTCACTTTTCCACCTTCCTCGAGTTGTGGTGAGGTCTCTGGGTCTCTGCAGAGCAGGGGACTCAGGAAAGGCTGTTTGTTGGTCGTCACTTCACGGGGACAGTCCATCTGTCCCCGTCACCAGGCCTCTTGAGGACTTGGTGCTCTGACCTGCTTATTTCTGGTCTCCGCAAAGGGGATCGTGGCCTGTGGTCCTCGAGGCCTCGACTCTTGCCAATAACCTCTCGCCATCCCATAAGGGACCTCGTCACCTCCCCCGCAAGCACTGCACGGGCCTGGCTGGTCCCCAGCACCACTAGGACTGAGCCCTGTCCGCCTCATCTTGGGCAGAGCTTTCCAATCCTTTCTCCTCTCTGTTTCGCCTTTCGTATCTGGAAGGGTGTCCCCTGAGGAGGCGGGCCCTCTAGGAGATGCTGTGTGCTCTAGATGCTGTAATTCTGTGATTCCATGTGGTGTCCCTTGACGCCCATTATGTTACTGAACACGGTGACAACAGACGGGCCATGGTCACTGCAGACCCCATCCTTCACTCAGCTCCAGGCATCGAGCTCGTTCTCACTCTGCCTCTCGTCACATTTGTGGCATCAAGGGGCAGTGACAGTGGGCCAGGGCGTGGTGCTTACAGCTGCCTTGGCTCCTGGACCCCCAGAGTCTGCCAGAAATAAACTTGAGTCTGTCCCAAGGATGTCTCTCCCTGACTCACCACGGTCCCGGCTGCGTGTCAGCTCATGGGACTGAAGGACAGGAAGGGGCTTCGTAGAATGAGGTGGGCCTTGGTCATCGATGGCAGCTCAGATGCCTTCTGGAAGAGCATGAAATTGTTGTATTCCAGCCGCTGCCATCCCTTTCGTCCTTTGTGGAAACTGGCCTGCAAGTTCATTACCACAGCTCATTAACCTCTTTTGGAACAGACTAGCTCCAAAATATCGATAAATGGTTTCTTGCCTTTTGAGGGTGAACTTGCAGTTCTCAGCATTTCATGCCCTAAGTTGTTTGACCCGTGACAAAAGGCTGCGTCTGACGAAGACGGTTCGAAGCTGGTGTCTTCTTATGTTTTGCAATTTCAGGGAAGGGTGAGAGAGTCGTACAGATCTGTGAGCTGTGTCTACAGTGCAAAGGGTGCAAGGTCAGTGTGCCTTTCCGTGATGCACAAGCAGGGTTGTTTTCATTCTTCTGCCAGCATCCTTCCTGGGTAGCAGTGTGGCAGCAAGACGGCCTGGGTTGCTGTGGCTGGATAGTGAGGGTTAAATGGTCCACGCGAGAGAATCCCCAAATGTAAATGCGTAGCATCGATGCATTTTTAATGGATATCCATCTTGCTTTCGGCGTCTTGGAAAATGCAGACGGCTCACTGTCGATTACTGACATTATCTTTCTTTTCTTTCTCCCTTCCCCTCCCGCCTTCCCAACCTGTTGGCAGCTGCCCGTACCTAGCGGTGAAAATCACCCCTGCCATCCCCGTGGTCGGTGGCATTCTGTTCTTCTTTGTGATGGGGACCCTGCTCCGCACCAGCTTCAGTGACCCTGGAGTCCTTCCTCGAGCCACGCCTGATGAAGCCGCCGACTTGGAAAGGCAAATAGGTAACCCCGAAGGCCTGCCCTTAGCCGCCGGTCTACCATTCCTACCTGCGCTCAGACACAGCATGGCAGCACGGGCCGCGGTGCCCGTGCAGGAGGGGCAGGGCACTGGGCAGTGACGAGGGGCCAGGGAGGAGTCCCCCAAGTGGCTGGATGAGCTGAGTCGGGATATAAAGTGGCTGCAGTAAGGCTGAGGAGCCGGTGGGCCGGAGGTGAGGTGCCATCAGCCAAGGTGCCTCCACTGAGCTCCGTTTTCTGATGTTTCCATGAAACCCCAGTGTCCAAGTCTGAAGGGACCTCTGTAGTTGTCGGTGGCTGCTCTCTGTCCCCTTTGACAATCACCGTAGCCTGACACTAGAGTCCGTAATAGAAACCTGGGAAAGTTCTGTCTTGCACCGCCGTCTTGTTTATCCAGGCTGGGGTCCAGCATCTCCTCTACTGCGGCATAACAAAGATACATAGTTGTGACGGATATTGAGACAGATAGCTTCATTTTTCCTTAGCTATTGAAATCTTAGGATAAAAAGTCGACTGCAATCCATTTTAAAGATCTTAAAACAAATCCTAAGCCCTCACACGACAACCTTTTAAAGTCCTTTTACATAATTAAAAAGAGAGCTTGGTATCACTGTTGGAAGTTTGTCCATGTGCGTGTGTAGCTTTTCTGTAGTGCGCTGACGAATTGACAGGCGTGACGGAGGGGCTGTGATGGATGACTCGGTGTGAACATAAGGTTTGGGCGTGTGAAGTCATTTAACATCGATGGTCCTGTCCATGTTCCTCCAGCTCCCCGGGCTTCCCTTCTCCGTCTCACTCAGCCTAAAGACCCCCGTTTCCACAGTAGAAAGAGATACAAGTGTGGGTCTTTATAGAGAGACCATCTGGTCTACCATCCCCAAATTCTGAAACACAGTTGTATCCTTCTCTGAGCATCTGCCTCCATCCTTTACACCCGTCTCAAGAGAAGGGAGCAGTAAAGGAGTCCATAATGGGAATGTATGGTGAGTAGTCTCCTGGGCAGCAGCCTTCTTGTGTCCCGAGGTACAGAACAAGGGGAAAGAGGATCAGAAGTGTCTTTCTTAGTCACTGCATCTTGGGTGCTCAAGACAGGGCATTCATACATAATTTAAAGCCTTACATTTATAGCACATTAATAATTTGTAAAGAATATCATTGAATTTGATCACTTCCAAACAAGTGTATGAAGAGGGCCTTATTATGACACCCATCTTACGGATAAGCAAACTCAGCCCCAAAGAGGTTAAATGGGAGAAAGTGGCAGAGCCAGAGCCTCGAACTCACATCCCCGTGAGGTCCCAGCCCTGTTCCTTCCCAGTTGTCATGCCAGAGGGACGAGAGGGAGATCAGGCCCATGTCCCTTCCAGAGACAGAACCTGGCTTCCGGAAGCCGCGTGGTCTCTGCCCACATCACATCGGCACGCAGATCGAAGTTGCTGGCCTCGGGAGGAGCCCACAGAGGCCCTGCTCTCCACGCCGCCGCTGCAGCCTTTTCCTGCCGTGATCCTGCTCTCTACCCCACCTCCCAGGGCATGCGAGGAGCGCCTGTCAGACCAGCACGATTAGGGACGCGTTTTCTGCCTTTCTTACGAAGTGGATGATGAAGAGTGCCATTGGAATTCTCTGTGATAAATGCAGGTTCTCGGAGGCACAGTTTCCGCTCTTCCTTGTAAATATTGAGGGTGTTGAGCAAGTGCATTCAATTTTTTTTTTTGCTCGGAGAAGTATTTTTCAACATAAGTGTTTTTTTTTTTTTTAAAAAAAAAAAACCAGCTTGGCCCCCGTACCATCCTGAGACACAGATTCTGTGATAAGGGATGAAACCAAATGTCATTTCCTGTGAAGGAGAGAAGAGAGGCCTTTGACACAGGACTTTGGCGTGGCAGAAATGACTAGCTTGACACATCCTCTCCCCAAAAGGTAATGACAGAACTGGGCAAAATAGTCAGAAATAATCAATTCACGGCTCTGGAATCCGACCAGACTGAAGGGTGGTTATTGGTGGAGAATTATTGCACTTCAGGTAAGAATCTGTGAGTATCTGTAGCATTCTCACCTGAGGCTGCTCCAGTCCCCGACTTGAAATCTACCTGGTCAGGGCAAGCCCCGGAGACCAGCAGCCTCCCTGGCTGAGGGGCCGACTTGATTTGGAGTGGAGCTCATAAAAAAAAACAATAACTGAAACTTACACCTCAAGAATTGGAGAAAGAAGAGCAAATAAACAAAGCCAGCAGTACTAAGGAAGTATATCAAAGAGTGGAAATTAGTGAAGTGGGATACAGAAAACAACAGAGAATGTGCGTGATACGAAAAGCTAGTTCTCTGAGATCAACAAAATCGACAGACCTTTACCGTACTCTCCCCTCCCCCGCAAGAGAGAGAATATACAAATGAGCAAAATTAGGAATGAAAGCAGAGGCATCGCCATTGACCCTACGGAAATTTAAAAAAGGATTTTAACTTTATGAAGAGGATGAAGAAGAAAAAAGAAAAAAGACTCAAGAAGAAATAGGAAATCCGAAGAACCCATAATTAATAAATAAATTGGTTACCCATATGTAAAAAGATGAATTTGAATTTTTACCCCTACCATACACAAAAGTTAATTAAAAATGCATCAGAGACCTAAATATAAGAGCTAAAACTGCCGAAGAAGACATAGGAGAAAATTTTTGTGACCTTGGCTTAGGCCCAAGATATGACACCAAAAGTAGATCTGACACCAAAAGTAGGCTCTGTAAGAAGAGAAAATGATAAATTGAATTTCATCATATTTAAAATGTGAGTTCTTCAAAAGACACCATTACGAAAATGAGATGACAAGCTACAGATTGGGAGACAATATTTGCAAATCACATATCAGATAAGTTATCTCGTTCTTATATCTAGAATATAAAGATCTCTTACACTTCAAAAATAAGACAGCTCCTCTAAAAATGAGTAAAGGATTCGAACACAACATTTTTCCAAAGAAGGTATCTGGAGGCCAATAAGCACATGGAAAACTGCTCGATGTAATTCATTATTAGGGATATGCACATCCAATCCACAGTGAAGTGCCACTTCACACCCGCCGTGAGTGGCTCTAATCAGAAAGACAGACAGTAACCAATGTTGCCGAGGATGTGGAGGGATGGCAGCTTCACGCATCACCCGCGAGAGTGTCCAATGACACAGTCCCTTGGGAAAACAGTTCCTCCGAACTCCTCAGGACCTTAAACACAGAGGTTCCATGTGACTCAAGAGTTCCCCCCATGACGTGCACATCCAAAAGATATGAGACCAGATGCCCTTGTATGTGCCTTATACCTAATAAATAGCCAAGAACTAGAAGCAACCCAGGAGTTCCCCAGGAGGTGAACTGGGGAGCAGTATTTGGGGTATCCACACGTGAGATTACTGTTTAGCAATAACAAAGAGCAAAGTAAGTGTCGACATATGACAACGCTGCAACATGGATGAACCTTAGAAACGTTATGCAACCTGAAAGAAGCCAGATCAAAGACTACGTATGGATAAGAAATGTCCAGAAAAGGCAAATCTTTAGAGAAAGAAAGCAGATCAGCGCGTGCCTGGGCTGTGGGTAGGAGTGAGGATTGACAGGCACAGACACGGGAGAGCTTTTTGGAATAACAAAAATGATCTAAAATTAGATTGTGGTGATGGCTGTGTAATCTAATAAATTTACTAAAAATTTTTCTATTGTACACTTAGTGGATAACTGTCGTGGTATGTAAGTTTTACCACAATAAAACGCAGAAGTCAAGGAGGAAAGAAGAAGAGGGTAGAATGGGAGAAAGATCGGAAGGGCTCACCCGTTCTCCAGCTGTGTGGCTTTAGGCTCACTGTACCCTTTGTAAACGTCATCCCTCTGTGTCAGTCATCCTTCCGTGTCATCCCTCCTTGTCCTTATCTGTAAATAGTGATAATGACACGTATCCTGTAAGGTCGTCAGGGTTAGCTCAGTAACTGGTTGTATCTTTTGAAGAGAAATTCTCCTCTTTTCCCACCGTTCTCCCTTCACCTGCTTCAAGCGTATGTTGTCATAAAAAGTGACCTGACCCGGGATAGGAATAAATGGCAGAGCTGGCACCATGCAGGTCTGATGCTTCATAAGATGTCCTCCCATGCATCACTTTGCTGTGACAAATAAGATTACGTCTCGATGAAATCTTAGCACATTTCTTTCGTGCTAGCTCACTCAAGAAGGAAAGATTGAACAATCAGATTGGGAAACTTTTTATTATGAGGGTTGTTAATTCTAGTTATCCGAGGTATACCTCTCCTTATAGAAGCCCATAAAAGCCACTTGAAACCAAAAATCTGAATAACTGATTGAAGATTTGCCAAGGATCTGAACAGCCTTCCCATCCTCAGCCTTCTGGAGAGGAGCGGGTGGTGAGGAGGAGGCTGTGTGTCTCAGAGTCCGTTACGAGTCTCTTGAAACGCCTTACCCTTCGTTTTTCTGAAAGAACTTTCCCAATAACTTACGTTGCAGCTAAAAAGAAACAGCAAAGCATGGCATCAGGGGTCCAGGGAGGTCTCGCTGGAGTTGCTGGAATCCTGCTTGGAAATTACAGTTTCAGAAACTCGATCTTTTACATTCACTCAGGGACCATCGGATCCTGAGCAAGTGATTTGGGACCAAAGTATCTCGTTGCAAGTAGGGGTAGACCTTTCAGGGATCAACACGGGAAAGCAGCTGTTCTGCCTCCTCTGTGGTCCACGTGCATCGTCTTCCCAGCCCGTCCACAGCCCTGAGGATGCGAAGGCAGCGGCAACAACCGTGGGCTGAGCTGCGGGTGCATCTGCCTCTGAGGCTCTCGGGACAAGGCTAGTTACTTAGGAAACATGCTCCAGTGTCAAGGTAACCCCAACACGGAGAACTGATCTGATGTTTGCTTGGTGAGAGCTGAGACGATCAAAAAGAGCTGGCTGGTCTTTTCAAAAGTCAGCTTTCAAAAGCGGCAGAATCTGAAGCATCGTCGCCTCCACTCTGCGCCTTTCCTGGCTGGCTAGAATCCTTCTGCTACATGTGCCTGTGTGTGTGTGTGTGTGTGTGTGTGTGTGTGTGTGTGTGTGTGTACGCGCACGCGTGTGCACACAAGCACCTGTGTGTGTCTCCCTCCTCTCTGTCTCTCTGTCTCTCTGTCTCTCTGTCTCTCTCTCTCTCTCTCTCTCTCTTTCCTTTCCTCCCTGTCTCATCCCCTGCCACCCCCAGTCCTTGGTCAAATTCTCATCCACCAGTTTTTATTATAATACACAGAACCAATCACTGTTTCTAAGACTGAAGTTTATCTTTCATTATTTCCCAAGTTAGTCCTTGGACTGCGTCTCCTCTGGAGGTGTTTAGGAAGCGTGGCTTCCCGACCTTTGTCAGCCGGCCACACGGGCCACACCGTCCCTTATCCCCAGGAACCAGAAGCTTCCACCGCCAACTCCACTTGCTAGCGTGTTCTCTCCAAAGACATCCTAACTCTGTGCTTCAGAATAGAAACATTATACTTGGGATTCTAGCAATACCGATCGTTTTTTTGTCCAAGAAAATACTTTCTGGGAACACTGCTATGCCAATTTAAGACTGTAATCAGTTTTCTCTATTGCAAAGCTAAAAACTCTCTCCAGTTTTTCCCTGTTTCCATTTTCATTTTACTAAAATTATTTTTATCGGAGTCATTTCTTTTTCTGCATAAAATTTATAACTAAGATTTTTTTTTTTATTAATCTGGCTTTTTTTATGTCATGAAAGTTACCATTATGAATTTTCTTATAGAACTATTATTTCTAACAAAGACAAATCTTCCCAGTAATTTACGTTTTTACCATGTGGATTTTTTTAAGCCATCATACATAGATGTCTTGTTTTGTGTTGGTTACTTCGAATGGTGATAGTCACCATAAAATCGCTTTAAAATCTGGTGATTTATTTCCTGCCTCATGACGATCCTGTTGTCTGTGGTTGATCCGTGATTAAATCTTCCATAACTTTGCAGTCACTTTCGTGTATTTTACACTGAATTTCCGCACTGCTGAACATACTAAAAAAAGGGAGGGGGAAAGAGGGTAGGAGGTAGGCATCATAGGTGGTTAATTTGATTGGTTTGGGCCAGTTTTCTTTTTCAAAAGGTGACATTTTCTGACCATTTCCCCCTAATCCTTATTTGCACCGCCCTACTCACCTCCAGAATTACCCCCATTTGTCCTTCATGTAATTTCTGTTTGTGGCGGTCACTTCAGCATCTCGTGGACGTTCTGGGGCCCCAGCACACTGCTCAGAGTTGAAGCACCCCCACCTGGGTGGGGCCCCCTCCCAGCCCCATCATCTTCTCCCCCCCCATTGCTCTCCACCCTGTTCTTCCCAGAGTTCCCGTGACGCCATGCCATCCGCTTTCCGACTCTCGTCCTGCACCAGCGTAAGCATGTACCTGCGTCCATTAAAATGAAATATGCCCCGTGCTTTTCCTGTAAAGTAATTGGTTTATGGGTCCACGATGAACAGGTAGCACCATATTAATAGCCATTTTTCCTTAAGTGCTTCTCTCGTGCCGGGCATCAGGCTAAGTAAGCCCTTTCCATGATGATCTCATTTAATACTCCAAGCAGCCTCTCAGTGATGTTTAGTCACTGTAAATGTTCCTGTTTTATTTCTGAGAAAGCCGGTGCTCAGAAAGGAAAGTGATTTGCCAAAGGTCCTTCAGCAGGAGCTGGGAGCCGTCTGCCTGTCACACCCCGGGCTCTTAACTACTGCAAGGGGACTGCCCACCATCCAGTTGCCTTGGGCAGCAAGGCCCTGAGCAGGGGACTGCTGGGCTTGCTGGGGCAGGTAGCACTTCTTGTGTGCTCTGTCTCCCCGCAGAGGTCCGCATCATCCAGCCTCCCAAACCTCCCCCTTCCCATCCCATCAGCTGCCTCTCCCCATCATATCCATGCTTAAAAGTAGAAAGCTGGGTCCAGCACTTCGTGGCCGGAAGGCCTGGCCCTCAAATCCTGGGCCCCAGTGAGCAGAGAAGGAAGAACTGCAGGGACATCTCAGACTGTCCGGTGCCCCTCGTGGAGATGCCTGAAGGTCCAGGGGCCTTTGGTCCAGTGGGACTCTCAGTGACATCGAGATGTCCCATGATGCTCATGAAGCAGCTAAGGCCAAGTGGGGGTTGGGAGCCAAAGGTTTTTGGGAAAGACAAAGGTTTTTGAAGAAACTGCCATTCTAGGAATAAAAAGGAAAAGTAGATTCCTTGTTCAGGGGAAAATGCTAGAATCTTCTAGTGGTTACTGATGCCAAGGAAGGGTAGGCAGTGAGTGTCCCACATAGATGCACGGTGTTGGCTCAGAAAGTCAGCATTCCTGATTGTCTCTTCAAAAAAAAAAAAAAAAAATTCCAGCCTGGGAGAGCTGGAAACCAGATGTCACAATTCAGAATTATGGTGTTTGGGGAAATACCACACGATTTTGAAAGGTCTAGTTCTGAGGGAAGGGAGGAGCCAGAGGTTTTGTTTTTCCAAAGGATTTAGAAGGATGGCTGTTTTTCATCCAGGAAGTTCATTGAAGCCTATCCTTATTTCTTCTTCCTGTACAAATCCGAATTTGTAGGAAGGGACCACGGGTCAGCACTGAAGTCCGTTTCGGATGCAAATGCGTTTACTTGTTTGTGCGTTGAGAACGTTTCCTGTGTGATGTGTGGCATGGAGGATGATGCTGACCCCCTCTCGGCCCTGGGTGCCCCTTGCAGGTGTCCTCACAGTCCTCCGGATAGCTCTGTGGGTGGCACGGGGTATTTTCCTGCTTCTTACGGGAAGAGAAATGGAGATGGGGAGGCCATCTAACGTGACGAGATCACACTTTTGCACTCACACTGCACTGAGCCTAGGGATCTAAATTCCTAAATCCACGTAGGTATATTTGTGACCTCCATATGTCCCATCCTGAATCTACTGGGCGTCTCTCTCAGTGCAGTTGAAGATGTGACTTACGTATATGTTCTCATGTATAGATCAGAATCTTTTCTATAGAACTGATAAATTCCCTAAAAGCAGTGTTCTCACTTCATTTCAGATAAGAGGAAATCTGTGTGTGTGTGTGTGTGTGTGTGTGTGTGTGTGTGTCACTGCACCAATGTCACATGCTTCAAAGGGCTTGTGTTAAATCAGCAAAATGATGGCACAGAGCAATGTTGATGTGCTTCCCTTTGGAAAAAAAAAAAAAAAAAAAAGACATGCACTGTAATTATAATCAGTCCTCAGCTCCGAGGCCACAAAAGGGGAAGGATGATGAGGTAACCAGGGTGAGGGAAAGGTCAGCCACGAGAGAGCAGAGGATGCCAGAGGCCACAGGGAGGGGAACTAAAGGATCGAGTGGCATGAAATGGGTGGAAAATTGGGACCACATGGTCCAAGAGGATGGCCAAGGGAAGGAGCAAGTGGTGAAGGGGGTACGGTCATCACAGGCCCACCCTTGCCCAGCTCAACTCAGGCCACCGAGAGAGCCGCTTCCGTCTAATAGAAGGGCTTTCTGGCTCCAGATGTGCTGGTCTGCGGCAGTGCTCTGAGTCACAGAATATTCCAGCAATCGTGGCGATCATGCTGGACAACCTCCTTTGTTTACAGACCAGTCAGCTGAGGCTCAGAGAGACACAGGGGCAGACCCACCCGTGCTCACACAGAGCCCCTCCGTGACAGCCCGGGGACGCCAGCCCTGGGAGCCCGACTCCACTCCTAAACCTCTCCTTGGACGTTTTTCCCTTATGAAACGGAATTCCTAAATCCTTGCTACTCAGACTGAGACCCCTGGAAGAGCCCCCATGGACATCCCCAGGAAGCTTGTTAGCAAAGCAGCACCTCCAGCCTCAGCCCACCTCCTGAGCCGGAATCTGCATTCTAAACAAGACAGCTGAGCGGCGCAGCCCTCATGCCCTTCTGCTTCCCACCGGTGACCACCATGGTGGGTGACGGAACCCGTGACCTTCCTCTCCAGCTGACAGTGTCCGCGTCCCCTCTTCAGCTCTCAGGAGGGTGGCAAACTACAGATGCATCTATCTACTCAGAGCACTCCGTGTCGTAACCCCCCTGGAGGGCCGCCTGTAGGCGGCGTCTTATTCGTTATTACTACTTATTAATAACAGCTATTCATACATACCCTCTCCTTGGATAGTGCCTTACCTATGTCAAAGTCCACATATGTTTTTGTTTTCAGTAAGCTCTCGGGTTACGGGCACAGGCTCAAAGCTGAGTTGATCCCAGACTCCTCCTCCTCCACTCGCTGTGTGATCTCGAGAAGCGTCTTGAGTTCTCTGGGCCTCGATTGCCCTGTGCACGCACACTGCCCCGACTGGCCGCGGAGTTCCGTTGCAGGGTCCTCATCCTGCGATGCTGGGAATAAATCCTTCCTCCTCTGCTTGACCATGAACACCCAGGAGCCCAAGCACTTTAGAAGGCTGTTTAGCAAGTTCAGCTCCTTAGAAGAGATGGCGACTGCTGTTAATGGTTTTAGAATGAGAAGCCCTGTCTCAACGAGTAATCTGGAGGGGCCTTAAAGGACGTGATGTTTAAGTAACTCTCTCCCTGGAGTATCACTAGCATTATCATGATGCTCTTGGGAGGGTAGACGACGGTGACGAAACAGGAGCTCCTCGGAGTGACGGAGCGAGCCGTCTGCCAGGAGGGTTCCGGAGGGAAGTCAGTCACGGATAAGGTGCTTCTTCTCAGACTCAGCAGGGTGCCCGGGGGCAGAGGAGGCCCTGGGGAGCGCTGGGCATGAGGAGGGGGTGGGTGAGCATGGCTTCTCAGGAGAGAAACCCCCGCATGGGCGAGGTTAATGGGAAGAGTGGGCGGGCTCTCCGTGCCTGGAGGTGGGCGGCATTTTCTTACCACAGGTGCAGAGGGGCAGGACGAGCATCCGAGGAAGGACCCAGCGACGGGGGCAGGAAACGCACCGGGACCAGGGGGCCTGGCGGGGTCTCCACTGGGGGTGGGGGGGACCCGGAGAGGCCAGGCAGGTGCAGACAAAGGGCCCCGGCCACGGCCACAGCCACGCAGGGCAGGAGACCAGCGTTAGGGAACACGGGGCAGCAGGGGTCCCCCGACGTTTTCGTGGGAAGCGCCATCTCGCACCTCGCTTCGTCACACGGGGTTCGTGGCTGGAGTCGGGACGGGGATGGGCTGGCACCGACGGCCACTCACCCGGCCGCAGCGTGCCCTCGTGTCTCCGCGTCTCTGCTCGTCACTCACTGTCGTCGACGCCCCGCGTCCCTCACGTGCTCGGGCCCTCTGCGAGCGTAGAGCCTCGTGGAGGTGTCATGTGTGGGGTCTGTGAGATCCGTGAGACTAGTCATCACCCTGTGACACTTGGTCAAACCCAGTCGCTGTCTGCTTTCCGAGGGACCCGTTTCCGGCCTTCTTTAGGATTGAGTGCTGTAGATTGGGGATTCGCCCTGCCCCCCGGTTTGGTGTATGTCTCCCTCTCCCTCCTGCACCCCAGGAAACCTGGGTCTGAGTTTCGGGAGACAGAGCCACCACGGTTGTCCTGTCCCTCGTGGGCGAGTTCCGAGGCTGAGACCCGCTGCCTGAGACACGGGCGGGGCAGAGTCCCCTCGGCACCCGATGGTGGCAAGCTACGCCCCACGGGCTGCTGCTGCTTCTTTCGTCCTCTCCTTCCTGATTTCTATCCGTGAAACTGCGACGTTATAAACGATGGGGTCCTCTGAAGTACCTGAGCAGACTCGTTCTTATGGTCACATGGTGAATACTTAGGGTCAGACTCCACACTGTTGGATCAGGCCGCTGGCTCTGAGGCTGGAGCCCGTTCATGGTGATCACCGGTCCCACGTCCAGAGTCAGAGGGTCGTAGGTCAGGGGTGGGGCCCGGTCATTTGCATTTCCCACCACTTCCCAGCGGTTGCCGAGGATGCTGGGCGGGAGGCTGCACTTCGAGAAGCGCTGGGTCAGAGACGCAGCTTCTGCTCTGAGATCTTTCCCCCGCCGACCGTGTCCCATGGGTCTGAAGGCAGAAGGCAGGGTCGAGCGTCTCCGGGGCGCTGAACAGCCACAGGAGTCGCCGGCTCAGAGGGACGGCTTTGGCGGGGAAAGGAATGGATCGCCTTCCTGAGGTCCGTTTGCTGAGACATAGGGTAGTGACCGAATGAACTGGGGTGGACTCAGCCAAGGGAAGCAGCCCATTGGGAGTCAGCATCGCAGGTTGTGACCGAGTGAACCCCTCTTTGCATAGAGCCCCAAGTCTGGGTGGCTGTCCTTGAACACCGGCCACAGATTTCCAGAGCTCACTCTTGGGCTGGGGGCAGAGAGGCTGAGGACAGTGTCCCACGATTATCAGAGCCTCTGGGTGCCTCGTGCGAGCAAAACACGTTTAAAACTTCCCCGTTGGCTCACGGGAGATGCTTGCCTGCCACTTCCTCCCGAAAGATGGCTGATCCCTGAAGCCTCCTGCGGCCGTTGTCACTCCCAGACAACGTGGAACTGCCCTCCTCCTGAATGCTTGGTCAAGGGCTGCCACAAAGCCACAATCCTAGCAGGGGGACGTGCGGGATGTGTGTGATTTTACAAGAATACGCTCACTCAGGTATCACGATGTCCTTGCGGGCATGGGTTTGGGCCATCCCAGGTGTCGGGGGAGGCCAGGACTGTCCGACTGGATCCGGGTACCCCTCCTGTGTCAAGCAGTTGACTTTGGAAAGCACCCAGAGAAGAGGCCCACTCTGAATGGTGACCTCTGACCCTTTGTTTTTAGTTTGTGTGATTTCATCCTGGTTCAGGCCCATTTTGCTAAACTCAGAATGTCTGCTGAGCCTCATCTCAAAGGGCAACACATAATCTCTCCAAGTCAGCGACCTTTTATCTAATTCTTATTATAAATTCCGCCGACGAGACGTGCAGGTCTCCGTGACACATCGGAATTCTGGGCTTCCCAAGCCAGCGAGCGAGACGTGTGGGTGTTTGGGGTGGGGCCACCCTCATATCCTCCCCTGCGATGCTGCTCACCGCTGTGCAGAGAAAAGGTTATTAAGAGCAACCCTGAACGCCGGTGGCTGCCGCCCACCTTTTCTCGGCTCCTCACCTGGGCCAGGAGAGGGGCAGGGCGTGGTCGCTTGGTTCTCTGTAAACCCCCATGGCATTATGGGTGCTGCCACCGGAGGCACGGTGAGGGGGATGGATGGGCTGTTCTCCCTGGCTATTTAGTTAGTATCAGTTTTCCAGGGCAGACCTGTGACAGACGAGGGGACAGTCGCCAGGTGTCCTGTGCCATCACGCCTTGAATGACCCCACGCCCATGTCGGACCATCAATGCACCTTCTTCCAACACTCCCATTAAAACAAACAAAAAGACGCATTTTTCTCTCAGATGCAAATGACCAGGTTTCGCTATTATACGTGGGAAGCTCATGATACCGACAAAAAGGTCAAGCTCTTTTTTAGACAAGAACAGAGAAATGAAACCCGTGGCGAACCGGTGGTCGCCTGTGTAATGTGGCTGGTGCCGTCAGGGGCCTGTCTGACCCCTCCCAGCCCCTCCTGGCGCGCGACGAACTCCGGGCTGGTGACTACAGAGAGACGTCTGCGTTTGTCTCTCAAAGAGTACAGAATGCTCCAAATTTCACGCGGCTGTTTTTTATCCTGCGATGACATACCCAAGCCATCGAATGAAAAATATTCCTGGCTGGCCCTCTAGTTAGAAAATGAATCATGATCAGTATTCGATCCATTTTAACCATCTTAAGGACTACGGAAGGATAATTTTTTTTTTAAAAGAATCTAGCTGGAGGCTAGCGTACTCAAGTATAACCGCAGAAGGCTTTTGTTTTTGTTTGGAACAACAGACATTTATTTTCTCACAGTTCCAGGGGCCACAAGTCCAAGATCAAGGTGTTGGCAGGTTGGGTTTCCCCCAGGGCCTCTCTCTCTCCTTGGCTTACAGATATGGCCAAAAAGTTATAAACAGAGGAACGTCAATGAGGAAATGAAGACAGATGATCGCAGCGCATAGGATATAGTCTGCACGACCGACAGCTGGGCCGGGGGTTCTTTGTGGTGGCAGCATCCCCACCCAATGCTCACTGGACGCCACTAGCATCCCTGTCCCCAAGTCAGGACAATCAACTTGTCTCTTGGCAGCGCCGAAAGTCCCCTGCGTGCAGGTGGAGGGTGCAAGATAACCTGGTTGAGAAAACCAGTGCTCTCATGTCACCTGAATTCTGAGAGGGAGCCGTGGGCCTAGGAGAGAATGGAGGGAGAGTAGGCACAGATTGCTATCTGGAGAGATCATATCAGATCTGGATTTCGAGATATGAGGATGAGGATAAAGATCGGCTAAGGAGACAGTATCTGGGAGCTGTGACAGGGTGAGGAGACAGTGAGGGGTGGTGGGGAGACAGAGGATGGGAGAAGGGAGGTGTTGTTTCAGAAAAGGGAATTCCAGGGGCCCCAACTGGATTCCTTCAGTGTATAAGAGTGAGGGGTAAGAGTGAATGAACTTGAATGAACTCGGTCAGTGGCAGGGCAGGTAATGGCTGCTCCTCCTGAGTTCAGCAGGTGGGAAAACAGGGTCAGGAAAAAAAAGGGACTGGCTAGGACTTACAGAGCAGCTGCTGTCTGCCCGGCAAATGTGAATTGAACCCTCTCGGCAATCCCAGGCACTGCTATTATTCCCAGTTGACAGCTGGGACAACTGAGGCATGGAAAGGACAAGTAACATACAAAGGTCTCTCAGCTCATCCGTGGCAGAGCCACCACCGCCACCACGGCGGTGAGCCGTCGTGTCGCCAAGCCTGTGTTCTTACCCACGGCGCCGGAGCAGGGTTAGGGGAGGTGGTGCCGGGTGCTGGAGTTCTTGCCACACGGCGGGATCAGGTCCGAAATTCAGATGGTCAAAGGAGGTTTGAAAGGAAGAGAAATATCTACTCTAGTTCACAGAAATGTCAGCAATTTGTATGAAAAGTCCAATAGCTTCTCGGATTTCGAAGGAAAGCTAGAGGCAAAGCATCCAAGCGGGTAATTCAGGTCCCTGGGCCCCAGAGAGGGGTGGGGGTTAAGCTGGTATGGAAGCAGGGCCTTCCTTCGGGCAGGAGGTGACAGGTGGGGCCTGGGCTGGCCCCGGGATGGGGGTGGGGGGGACATGGGAAGGGAAGGCTGCCATCTATTGAGGAATAGACCAGAAAAGAAACGAAGGCCACAGACCCGTGTCTTGGGCTGCTGTCCAGCACTAGCCAATAGAAATATACTGTGAGCTACAAATATACTGTGAGACACACATCTTTTTAAATGTTCTAGGAGCCATTTTTTTTAGTAGGAAAAAAGAAACAGGTGAAAATAGTTTCAAGAATATATTTCACTTTATTTTACCCAGCTCTTCACAATATTATCTTTTGAACATGTAATTGCTTACACTCCCTTTGCACTAAATCTTTCACATAGAGTGTGTATTTTATACCTGCAACACATCCTAATTGAGAATAGACAGGATTTTAGTGTCCAACTGCTGCAGGTGGCAGTGGCCACCACACCAGACAGCAGAGGTCTGAACTCCCCAGCCTCAGTATACCATTCCAGAGCAAGGCTGGTAATGACTCCGAGCTTGGTGACATGCGTGTCACTCTGGTTCCCATGGGGTGTGTACAGGAATGCAGACTTGTGGCTCATTTCCCACCTCGGCCGGTCTGCATTACCGGAGGGACACTGCTTCGGAGCCATCCATCACCCAGAGAGCCCCCAGATGGCTCATTTAGGGACAAAAACGGCCCTTTGGGGACCCCGACATCCAGCCGTGACCAACTCCGGAAGAAAACAAAGCCAATAACTTCGGTACTGAAATGAAATTCAAGTTCGTAAGAGGGAGGAATGTCCAATATGTGAAAGGCAGCAGCCCATCGGTAAAGAACGATTGGATGCAGGCTAAAGCAACGAGAGACTAAGAATCGTGCTTTGAGTTTTATTTCTTCTGTCTTAAATCCTCATTTCAGAGCCTTATGATTCCATCTTTCCATTTGATGGGATGGTTCTAGGGAGGCCTTAACTAAGATAAAAATGATTGGTAGGGCATTTTTGCAAAATTTCATCCAGTGAATTTTTTGGGGGTGCGAAATAGTATATAGCAGGGTTCAAATCATGTGGAGTGGGGATTTCTGCTGTCTGCTGGAGGCTCCTTCTCTTTCCTGGCCGAGCCAGAGAGAGGGCGGAGTGTGCCAGAGGTGGGAAACATATGGAAAAGTGACCCGCAGGGAGGGCTGCACGGCACCCAGCCTCGGGGGGCTGGATTTCCCTCCCAGCTCCTTCTGGAGAAATGAAAGTGAGCACTTCTGATTTCTAGTCAGAAATTGCAGAATTATCGCAGCTCGAAACACACACACACAGTGTGACGACTGAGAAGCTGCTCGGGCTTCCCGTGAAGCTCTCCCGAGCGAGGCAGAAGCAGTTAACAACGGCTCCTCCGTGATGATAAATGCTTGTTGGTTCTCTTTCGTCGATATTTTACTAATTATTCGCACATTTCGGTCATTATGGACACAGGGAGTTCGATGGCGATGATGGAAGCAGATTGCAGAGGCAATTGACTGGACACAGTTGGTCATCAGGGGCAACATCATCGCTTTGTGACAAGCAGGTTGCAGCCCAGGCACCTGGCCGCCTGGCAGCCCTGTGAGCTGAGCACTGTCAGTGACAACAGGCCGAGGTGGCAGCAGCTGGCTGCCTTCTCCTCTGTGGCTCTCCTCTCTCGCCAGCTCGACTCCCTGGCAAGTGTGACAGAAAGTCCAGTCCAGAATCAGCCACTTGCCTGACTTTCTGTTGGTACGACTGGCCGTTGGCAGCCGTTCTGTGCCTGCACCAGTGGGAAAAAAATCTGACAAAGTAAGGACTTGCCTATCCCTCATCTAACGGGGAGAGCTCAACCCCTCTGCAATCTTGGGGGACACCTTCCCGGAAGAGAAGTGCTGTCCATATTCCATGGGCACTTCTCATTTCTCTGTGAAAGTGACAGTCAAATGCTTTATTTCACTATTTTGAGTTTGCTCATGTCAAGCTCCAGGCTTGTCACAAATATTATGTTGTAATACGCCAGTCAAAAATGTTTCATCCAGAAAAGAGCCCGGAAGAAACCCTTTTTTAAGACCTGAAATTCGTAGACAGAGCATGAGGAGCTGTCTTTCCACAGTGTTGGAAGTTTTAGAAGTGAATGTGAGACCCCCAAATAACGAGAGGGTGGAAGGAATCCAGTGTGAAAGGAAACTGAAATAGGGCCCACCTTACAGAGCTTCGGGGAGCAAAATCCAAACCTGACCTGGAAGATAAACGTGAAGATGTTCACTGTAGACTTATTTATAATAGTGTAAAGGATGAGGAGCAACTTAAATGTACAACAGCGAAATGGTTGAATGAATCATTGTATGCTTCTGTCATGACAGGAAGGAGGCCATTAACACATTAAGAAATACTTAATGACTTATGAAAATGACCTTACGTCAAATGAAAATATGCAAAATATGAACGCGTATATACATCGCAATCTTAATATAGACACAGACATAGAGAAATGACTGGAAAGAAATATAAACAGAGTTTTTTTTTTTGTGGTCGAACCGGCCACGACATTTTAATTTTACGTTTTAATTTTTTAACTTATGTTTCCGACATCCCAAGTTCTCTAGGATGAGCACGTATTACTTTTATGAACAGAAAAGAAAAGCCAGTACATGTCACGACATGAACTCTAGTTTGTGTCCTTGCACCAAGCATCTGTGGAGCATCCCGCTTACTAGGTGCCTGGCCTTGGCACACCTTGGGCCTTCCCCTGGGGCTTCGTCCCCTCATCTGGAGGGAGAGAGCCACTGACTCCCAGAAGCACCATGAGCAACAGAGGCACAAAGCTGAAGAAACTGTGAGAAAGATCATGACAGCACCACATAGAGCATCGTGTTGGAGGCTCCGTCTCCTCGCAAACCCGCTAGCACGGAAGGGATGAGAGACTGAACAAGGCTCCAGGGACATGTTTAGACTCAAAGCCCAGGAGAAACCAACACTGAAGAATGGCCAGCTCGGATGGGGTGGCTGGCCTCAGTGCGGGGACCGTTCTTTCTAGGAAAAGGCTGCAGCGCCGTTCGTTACGAGGGTGGCCCGTGCGGCTGTTATCAGCCCCTGGGACTGCTGTCCCCCCCTGCTGCACACAGCACAGCGTGCCTGTGCGTGGGGGACGCCTGTGTCGACGGATGGGGGCCGGGGGGGAAGTCCAGGAGGCTTCGCCACCTGAGTCCTCATCAGCTCACCGACTGAGCAGCTGCCCAGTGCCAGGGGGTGGCCGAGGCCAGGGGTTTCCATCGTTCATGCAACTCCCCTTGGTGGTTTTCACGTTTTACCTGCTGTTTGTTTGTTTTTTTTAACCATACACGTACTACTTTTCGATAATAAGGTGTCTTTATGCACACGTGAGCACGTTCTCCTGGAGGTAGCAATTCAGCACTGGGGCTTCCCATCAGGCACGTGATGTCTTAAAGTCCCCAATGGAAGACCCACCATCCTACACTGGGATCATTATGGGGCGTGCCGGTGACAAAGCAGCTGCCGCGGGTTGATAATCTCGGGGACACAGAGCGCACGCACACACCAGGCCCAGCTCTGGTGCCCTTACTTGCACACAGCGCTGGACCAGCTGACTTCAGTGTGTAAGTGAGACCCATACTGTAGAGAGATTCTCGGAGTCTTCTCTTCTCTTCTCTCTCTGAGGGGTTTGAGGGTTAAGTGAGAAACCGAATTTCAGGTCCTCGGCTCACAGAGCTTTGGGCAGGAAGTGCCAGAAGGTTCTGTTTGAAGGGATCCGGGAAAGGTGTGTGGGACGTCAGCCCAGGATTCTAGGGAGATGTGGGGTGCGGGCTCCCACGAGAGGCTGATCCCCAGTGGGAGGTAGGAAGGGTCTATAAGCCACTGTCTGTCGTTCTGAGGTCTGCAGACCCAAGGATGAGCCACCAAAGCAGATCCCCAGGCCACATCCCAAACCCACAGACCTGAGTCTCTAAGAGGGAGAGCCTGGGAGTCTGCTTCTAGCACATTCCCCATGTAGTAATCCTTTTACACAATAATGCTTGAGATTTGTGGCCTTAAAAGTCACCAAATGCACTGGAGCATTTTACAGGCATGAGGCACAGAACGGAAGTCCTGTCAGCTAGGAAGCCGTCCAGGCCAGAATCCCCATCCACACTCTCCTCCCCACCTCCCACCTCCCCGCAAGCACCCACGCTGCCCACGTTGGGGAACAGACTAGAAACCCCTCAGGAGCTCTGCCTTTCCTGGCAGGGGGCCACCTAGGAGGTGAAAAGGACACAAAGCAGGTCAGACACCGGATGTGAGGTCAATGGCCTCAGGGACCTCATGAAGGTCTCCCAGGTACCGAGCACTGGGCTGGACCCCGAGATTTCAAATTGCACAGGGCAACAGAGTCCTTGCCCCTGGTGCAGGCCTGGAGTCTGGAGGGGAGGAAGACAGCTGCCCCCACAGCCTGGGTGGGGCCCCCCTGTGCCCCAGAGAACAACATGGCAGCCGCCGGGCATCCTTCCTGAGAGGACCCCGACTCTACTCAGCCTGGGCCGGGAAAGCACCTGCCACATCCCGGCCCCGGGCTGGAAGGGGAGCTGGGTGGGTCTTGGTGACGAGAGTGGCTGGCTCCTGTGTGGCCGTGCTCTGACTGTTCGTGTGTTGTGTGTGTGGGGAGGGGGAGAGGGGGAGGTCTCGCCTTCCTACGCCCAGCACAATTTCTTCTGTCCCACGGGGTGCATGTGCTCGTGTCTTCTTTTCAGTATTCAATTCTTGGAAGACACTTGTCACGGAGGCAGCCAGCAAAATAATTGTCCACAGTGGGCTCTGTCTGTCAACTGAGGCGTGGCCACAACAAGTTTGGTCATTTCTTACGGTTGGATGCAAAAAATACGGCGGTGAGGGTGGGACACCGCCTGAAGCCAGCAGGGGCAGAGCAGCGGGCGCGGCCCAGGACTGAGTGCTGACGGCCCAGAGGCTCGGACAAGATCCTATCATCCAGTCCCATGAGAAATGGCATGGGTGGCAGGTGGCAGGAAGGTTTACCACCCGGCAGCACCCCCATTTCAAAAACAAGCAGCTGGCGGCCTCTGTGGGCCACATTTCTGGCGTGGTCCAGGCCGTGGGGCTTCACCGCCATCCTGGGACTTCTCTAGAAGCCTCACACGGCCGTGGTGGGGTCAGGGGCTTCAGGCCGCCCCCGACTGGGCCCACTCCGAGAATCTGTTAGTCTGCAGCCCAGCTCCAAGGGCGAGCTTCACTCTGAGAATATCAGGGTCATCGCAGATGAAACTGAGCTGGAAACGCAAAGAATTTCTGAGTCCTATTTCTTTAAGTAGTTAACAGAAGAATTGAGGAACTCCTACTCTGCTGATGAGATAATTTTTAAAAAATAAATAAACAGCACATTCTCGACAGTTCTTTCCTGGTGGTCTCAGCTGACTGTCTCAAAATAGCAACAGGGTTTCCTTGGATAATCAGAAGTTGAAGGCATAAAGATTCAGACTGCGATTCATTCTTCATGTCAACCCAGCTTGGGACCCAAGCAAGTCACTTTATCTGTCAAGGGAAAAAAAAAAATCAGAGGTAGCAACATGTCTGTGTGGCTAGAGAGAGGCTGTAGGCATTTAAGAATTATCTTTTATGTTATTCATACATATATATATATTCATACATATACATATTCATACATATCTATATATATTTTTTAAATATGTACAAATATGCGACCATTACACGACTATTAATCTCTAGAAGAAGCAGCTTCATTGGTTTCTCATTCAGTCCAATACAATAATCACGGTGACTAGACTGTCACTGCAAGTCACGTTGTAAGCACTGGCAAGAATACAAAGAAAAATGAAATTGTGTTATTTTTGTCGAAATCTAGACCATGCTCCTATTGATCACGAGGGGCTTGCTAATAAATAATTCACCTGAACTCTGTTCCACACCTACGCTTTTTCATTTCACAGCACTTATAGTCCTTTATTAAAGGGCCAGCGAGCTCCAGTGAGGGCAGACAAAGTCACTGCTGCCCATCCCATGCACAGCTGTACAGAACAGTCATCCTTGGCCTCTTTGCAGACCTAGCACGGGAGAACTCACGTCTGGGCCTCTGAGGGCTGTAGTGAGTTCACTGAGGCAGGTACAGGGCGCTCCAGGTGCAAGGCTAGAGACCAGCTGGCAAGCCCTTCCATGCTGCTCTCGTTATAAAGGACAGCGTCCTCAGGGCTAGCGTCCAGAGTAAGAGTATGTGAGTCGTTTCTCTGTAATCACTCTCAGCGGAAAGGTTTTGAATTAGGTGATCGGTTGAATGGTGGGCTGGACATAGGTTAACAAACATTTATGAAGCACTCACCTACTGTGTGCCTTCAACCCCTTTACCATCTGCTTGTGGGACTAGAGCAAAAATACAAGTGACGCGTTCGCGAACACCACGGGCGCGTGACTCAGTGCTATTCGAATTTAGCACATGTGTTTGAAGAGCACAAAGCAACGTGGACTCAGGGGGCTGGGGAGCTTGTGCCCTGTGCAGAACCCTACACTGCAAAACAGCCAGGACCCTCCCTGGTCATCGTTCCAGTCCCCCGATGGGCAGACCCGGTGGACCCGTAGAAGTTAAGTCACGCACGAGTGACAGAGTACAGACCGAGTACATAACTCGGTCTCCTGATGCCCAGAAAATGCTGTTTTCTCCTTGCTTTCTCATGCCGCAAAATCTGGACACTATTTTGGCAGATGAAAGAATGCAGTGCCCAGTCGCACGAAAGGCCCTTTTCCTAGAGATAAATGTTATGCTGAGATAATCTGTGCTGTGAGCAATTCTGTGATGTGGCCTCATACAGCCCTGTGTGGCTGCCAGAGACCCAGGAGAATCAACACTCCACGAGCTACAAGTGGCCCCTGATGAGTCAAATAACCTCCTTCTCAGAGAGTTTCAGGAATGACAAAAAAAAAAATCTAAAAAACATCTTACTCACAGCCAGTCTTTAAGAGAGAGAGGACATCATTAAAAATTATTGATGAAACTATGACTTTATAATTATTTTTTGAAGAGCAGAGATACTTCTATCGACATCTAAATTGATGAATTGTAGGGAGCCAAAAATTATCTCAATTCCTTTTGCAAATAATTGATGCCTCTTTCCAAACTCTGTTTAAAAAGTGGCATTATTTTGTTCATTACAAAGTAATACATATCAATTGTAGGAACCTCGAAAAGCATAGAAAAGTCTTTATTTAATTCTGTTTGTAATTCATTTATTAATCGTACCGATCAGAGATACCCATTTTGATGTAGCCTTCCAATATTTTTTTCTCTACATAATATATTTTTATACAAATATGGGCTCACGTTATATATTATCTTGTTTTGTATTGTTTTTGGAATTTTTATGAGATTATTTGAGCCCAAACTGATGACAGTTGCCTGAGGAATAAGATCTCAAATGCTCTCACACTACATTATTTTGAAAAACCAGATATTTTTCCCTCTTAATAAATTATGAACCATTCTACCTCATCTTTAATAGGTGTGTCATAGTCCACTGTATAATCATACATAATAACTAGATTAACCATTTCCCTCTTGTTGACATTTGAGTTTTTCTCAGTTTTTAATAATAAAAACAGTATTGCAGCCAATATTCATGAAAATTTCCTTAGGTCAAATGTCTAACGTGTTCTCGCAGGGCCAGAAAGTATGTATACATTGGTAAGGTTTAGAGACAGACGGCCAACTCATTCCTCAAAGGGTTATTATATTAATAACCACTAAAAGTACCTGAGCATGCCTCTTCTCCTTGCTCTCACCAAGACTAAATATTATCATTTAAAGTTAAACTCTGACTTCATTTGTTTGAAATTGGGAGAAGGAAATTAAAATTTTTACATATATTTACTGACCATATTTGTGTGTGTGTGTGTGTGTGTGTATGTGTGTGTGTGTGTGTGTGTGTGTGTGTGTTGCCTGTTCATCTCTTTTGCCCATTTTCTTACTGGAATATTTGTCTTTTCCTTAATCGTTTGAAAGAGCTCTTTAACGATATTCTCTTTTGTTATACATGTAACAAATATGTTTCTACTTTATTATTTGCATTTTATGGAGTTTTTTGACATATCGGTTTAAAATTTTTTATGTAGTAAAACTATCCAACTTTTTTTACATGTGCTGCCTTGTCATACATGTCTGCAAAGGGCTTTCCACCCCAAAGTCTGATAAGTTTATATATATATATTTCCTAGTTCTTATATATTTTTATTTTTTACATTTAAATCCTTGGTATAAGATTTGAGGCATGGTTCCAGTTTCATATTTTCCCCCCTAAATGATTAGCTGTTTGTTCCAACTCCATTTATTAAATAACTCATGCTTTCTCCTCTGATTTGAAAAGCTGCATTTAGAAAATACCGAATCTTACAGAATTTGCATTTATTTGGAAATGTTCTATATTGTTTCAGTGTTTCATTTTTTCCTAGTTCAATCATCTCTCCCTCATAATTTTACTTTTACGAACATTCTCTTCTATTTATTCTTCCAGATGAAGCTTAGAATCATTTTTTTCCAGTTTGTCCAAATTTCCTCCAATCCTATTAGATTTTGGTTAGCATTGTAATAGATGCATAAAGTAACCTAGGAATAATTGAGATATTTAAAAATACAGCATCTTGCACTCCAGTGTAGAATGTCTCTTCATGTTTTTCAAAACTTTCTTAAGTCTATATATTTTTTAATAGTTTTCTTCCTATGAGAACTACTACCATTTTGTTAGGTTTATTCCTAGAGTTTTGTGATTGTTGTTTCTGTTGTAAATGGGACTTTACCCCCTTATAGTTCCCAAATGGTTATTACCAATATTATGTATTAAACAACGTTTGAAGTTTTTCGATCGATCGATTGACTGTATTATACCAGACATCTGACTAAAGATTCTTACTCATTTTAACCAATTTATGTTGACTAAAGAGATAAGAGCATATGATCATAACGAATGAGCATTTTTTTTTCCTTGGAAGTATAATATACTTAAAGCACCTACTAGTCCACGTGACTGTACAGGCATCCATCCATATTTTCTTTCCCTCGGTGCTAAAGATAAAATCTTCGCATATTACTGTACAGAATGAGATATAACCAGTGCTTGCATGCGGGTCCTTGCTAAATGCCCTCATATTAAAGCCACTCAAACTTCAATAAAAGCCTATGAGATTTTCCTGGCGATAAAGAGGAAACAGGCACTACCCTAGCATGATTTCCAGTGTCTGATTGTCACCTTTGTTCTCATCTACTTGTCTTATAATATTAAAAACACTGACAGCCCGAAACGATCTCTATCGCTGTGCAATACTTAGTAGTTCTCACAATGCAGAAGCTGCGCCCCTAAGAGCAGAAGCACGCACAAATATTTCTAGCTTTGGCCTTCGGTGGAAGTGATGATTTTCATTTATACAGCACAGCAGTGTTGTGTGTGTGCTCAGAGAACTTTGACAAAACTTGAGGGAAATTAAAACTTTGCAGAGACAACGCCATTTCTTTTGCATTGAAGGGCAAAGCTTTGGCATCCATGTGGAAAAATATGGTATAGCCAAAAATAAGGTAGTCATCAATTTTCATTTTGCTGTAAGCATGTTTTGGATTAACTCGGTTAAATTAAACAGATCATAGCTACTAAGCACTGTCTCGTTCTTCTGTCTTTGATTGCATTTATTAGCAAGATATATTAGAACGGGCCTCTAAGAAAGAGCTTTTGATATCTGTGAACTTCATTGCATCTGACAGTTCCAGGGCTTTCCATGAATTACAATATCTTGAATGATAGGCACCTAAATTATAGCTTATATGTGGAGAAACTCGGGCCAGTTATCTCCACTGGATCAAAAGTAAAAAAATAAATGAGGTCCTCTTCACCGACATCATCCTATGTTCCAATCTTCTGGAACGTACGCTTTCAGAACTATTTTTTACGAATTGTTGGGTTCGTACTCACGGACTTACTTTCGCAGCAGAATGAAGGTTGATCTTGACCTTCCGTAGTCACAGATGAGAGCCACATTCACAGGCCTGGCCTGAGCACTCCTGTCTCAGCTCTTTCCGAGCACACACATGAGGACAAGATCTCTCCTTCGATGAAGTGTCATTTACTAGGGACTTTCTTACCTCGAAACTGGCGTCCACTCCAGACCACGGCTGTTATCTGTCATGCTGTTTTTCAAACTGTGCCCCCTAGAACCAGAGCACAAGACAAATAGGACCCATCTGTGTACGCCAGAGTTCTACTCTTACCCTTTGCAGGATATTCGGTGATGTTTGGTTCTGTCCAAAAGGTCCATTAAGACATTTGGTCCACGATAGTATTTTTTTTTTAATGTATTAATCATGTAAACCCAACATATAAATAAATGTTATAGACTGTTCGAACCCAGGAACATTTTCTAAGCATGGATGTTTTAGACGGGACCAAATTTCAAGGTGCTTTTGGTGTGGACCAGATATCTCCATGGGCATTTGGACAGGGCCACCACATCTGCGAATCCTCTCGCCCGTTTTGGATAATGAGGTTCTTTGCAAGCTTTTCTTTGAACAAAACATTACTCCGCTATAAATGCAACAAAAATGAACAGTTTGGGAACCCGCCCTGGCTGATTCATTAGGCAGCCCGTCCACGGTTCGCTAGATAACATCACTGCTCGGAGTTAGGTAGAACTTGCTAAGCAGCACACACCTTTCTCTCCCGTGTCTTCATTCTTAGCCGGCTCTTTGGATTCTCCAGCTAGAGCTACGACAGCTCAGCCTGAGTGTAGCTGTTCCAAGCACGTTTGCCATGAATGCCAAACCTATCTTATCAGTTGTACACAGGGAGCTTTTCTAAAAATGTGGATTCTTAGCTCCTACCACAGGTAAAAATCTTCGGGAGTCAGGAAGCTACATATTTCTAAAGCCTCCCAGGTAAGCCAGCTTGTGCCTACGTGCTTGTCAGGTTCTAAAAAAGGAAGCGAGTGGGGACTTCCCCGGGCTTTTGTCCTGCTTGCTAACAAGTGTCTGCATCTACGACAAGGCTTCTCAGACTTGCGTGTGTGCCTGAGTCACCTGGCATCACTCACTTCCAGCTGGCTTCCTGGTGGTGCTGATGCTGCTGGTGCGTGGACCACACTTTGAGTAGCAGAGCCCTCGTCAAGGGCACCTTAACCGCAGTGCTTTTGATACTTTGGGCTGGATAGCTCTTTGCTGTGGGGGCTGTCCCGTGCCTTGTGGACGTGTAAGCAGCATCCCTGGGTCTACCCACTGCATGTCAGTAGCATTCCCTCCCATTGTGACAACTGAAAATGTCTCTAGACTTTTCTATCTGTGGTCAAATTTCCCCTGGGTCAGGGGGCAGGCAAAATCACCCCGGTTGGGAATCACTGCCCTAGGCGATCTTGATCATCAGCCAAGTTTAAGATCTAGTATTAAATGTGATTTGTTTGTATACTTTCATTATTAAAAAATCCATACTCAGGGCTTATGTGCCCTCCCTAGAGTCTAAACCACACACACACACACACACACACACACACACACACACACACACACACACAAACTTATCTTATTTAATACTGTATTTGAAACACCTAGAAGATCGTTTAGCATATAGCAGAAACCTAATAAATAATGGAATGAATGAATGAATGAATGAAACCAGCACCGAGTAGCACACGAAGCTCATTCTTTGAGGCTACCTTTTTCTAAAGCTCTAAGCAGTCAGGTTGTCACGGGGCTAAAAAGTGCCTATTAAAGTTTTCATCTGACAAATATTTTGTCCTTGACGGAGTTCTCTCCAAAAGGAGAAGCGTCCCACCACCTTGTGATGACCAAGCCCAGAAGAACCCCAAGTCCTCTGTGGTTCTGAACTGTCCCCTGCAACTCAGCACAGCTTCCTGGTCCGGGAGAGGCAAGGTCAAGTCTGAGCCACCGGTGAAACATGGCTTTGTTGTCCACACTCACCATGTCCCCCTTTCTTTGCCTGTCACATCCTCAGTGCTCTTTAACTGTTTTTACCACTTATACTCTCTTAATAAGCTGGTAGGGGGCTTGGGGGTACATGTGCAATTCACAACACCACCATCAACACTACTCACTTCTTTCCATCGCTCCATCTCAGAGCCAGAAAGCACCCAGGCCCAGCTGCTCCGTTCCTCTTACTGAGGATTTGACCTGCAGCCACGGTGCCCACGGCTGGCCTGTGTGCCCGCTTTGCTCATGAAGGCAGAGCCTCAGAGTGGGGTTCAGCCTCAGGGAAAAAAAGCTAGGATCCCCCAGCCACCCCACCCCCACCCTGCCTCCAGCAAGGGCAGACTGGCTAACTAATCTCTGTATATGTGCACACCCCGGGTGGCCTTACAGACCCTCTTCCCCCGACCCCTGCCCTCTTCCTCCCTGCAAGGAGGCTCCCTCTCCAAGTCTGGGCATCCTTAGATTGTTCTGCTCACTTGAGGACAAGCCTGTGGTGTGTCACAGCGGCCAGCCCCATGCTCTCCTCCCTTCTCTGGGCACGTGGTCCAAGCGTGCTGGGCATGGCGGTTAACCCGTCTGGCCAGGCGCCAGTCCTGGCTGAGCTTTGTTCCCCGCGCTCCCTGTCCAGCCCAGAGGGAGTGCCATTCCTCCAGTCCCCAGTCGCAGCCACTGCCCCCCCCCCCTTGTCCCCGGAAACCCTGATTTCACTCCCGCACCAGCACTTCCTCTGCGGGCAGCCAGGCGGCTCTCTCTAGTCACACGGGAGGGGAGACTTCTCGGACAGCACAAGGGCCAAGCGCGCTGGGGACGCCCTGGGCTTTCCCTGCTGCCGGGTCCCTGGCACCTCGCCGTGCTGATGCCGAAGTCAGTCTTCCAGAGGGAGCCCAGGATTCGCGTTTCCCGAATGTGCATGACAGACTGAATGACTCAGCACCTCGGGGCCTCCCCCCTCCTCCCCAGCATGCCTCGCTTTTCCACCCAGGGGTGCCCAGGGCTCAGCCCTGGGCCCTCCCGCCATCTGATGCCTTCTCAAAACAACCCAGTGCTCCCTGCCTCAGCATGAGCCTGGGACTCACCCTGGTCACCCAGCCGTGCCCCGTTTACCACGTCCGTGAATAAGCGATGTTACCCTTTGCTCCGGGAACGTATCTCCTTCTCTCCATCACCACTTCCATCACCCAGCTCCAGGCTAGCATCCTCCCTGGCCAGTATTCGTAACTGGCCTACATCCGTTTTTCACTTCCCCTCCCCGCAACCCATCTCTGAGACTGCAGTCAACGTGCTATTTCTAAATTCCTACCTGATCCCATTCCTGCACAGCATAGGACCCTTCTTGGCTTCTGTATTCAGGTTCTCTGGAGGAAAAAAAAAAAAAACAGAGAAATATAGGTTTATCTTTAAAGAGTTGGCTCATGGGATTGTGGGGCTGGCGCGTGTGAAGTGTGTAGGGTGGGCCAGCGGGCTGCAAAGTCAGGCAAGAGCCGATGTGCTATCTCACGTCCAGACTCCAGGGGGCAGCAGCCTGGGAACACAGGCGGGATTTCTGCGTTGCCGTCTTTTCTCCTCCGAGGAACCTCAGTCTTGGCTCTCAAGGCCTTCAACTAATTGGATGAGGCCCACCCACTTTATGGAGGGTAATCTGCTTTATTCAGAGTCTCCTGATTGAAATATTGATCTCACCTAAAAACACCTCCATATCGGTGTTTGACCAAACACCTAGCTTAGCCGAGCTGAGACATAAAATTAACAATCCAATTCCTTGTGCACTTAGGTTGACGGCCAGCATCCCAGACATGACTGCAAGGCTCCGGGCGGTCTAGCTCCTGCCTTCTTTCTCTCTGAGTGTCTCCCTATCACTCCGTATCCTGGTCACAGTCCCCTCCCTCCAGTTCTTAGACATGCCACCTGCCTTCTGTTTGGGGGCCAGTACACTGTTAGCCCCTCTGGCTGAAATGCCTTGCTTCCAACCTGCAGTGTGTGTGTGCGCACACACGCACACACACACACACATGCACACTACACACGCACACTGCCTAGGGAAGTCTTGGGGACTTCCTCATCCTTCAGTCCTGGTTCAAATGCTCCTTCTTCTGGGAATGCCTCCATACCAGGCAGACTTTTCTGCTTCTCTGTCAAAAAATAACACAATGAGTAATGATGCATTTAGTTGCGTGATTATTTAATTAATCTCTCTCTCTCCTGCTCTGGACTGTAGACTCCTTAAAGGCAGAGACCAGTTCTGTGTTGCCCACCAGGGAACTTCCAACACTCATAAGTGTTGAGTGAATGAATAATTTGGGAAAAAATAACTGGACCATAAATGTCATATGTCTTCCATTCCTTGTAGCAAGGGTCCCCATCCCCCACGCTTCAGACTGGTACCAGTCTGTGGCCTGTTAGGAACTGGGCCGCACAACAGGAGTCTTGCATCAGGGGAGCGAGTGAAGCTTCATCTGTATTCACAGCCACTCCCCAGCACTAGCATCACCACCTCAGCTCCGCCTCAGATCCCCGGGCATTAGATGCTCATAGGAGCACCGGTCCCTGGAGCCACAAAGGTCGGGTACCACTGCCTTGTACGACTCATTCCAGGGGCCTGCCTGTGGCTATGGCTTCCCCACACCCACTTGCCTGGTTCTCTTACTCCTGCACTCTGGAGCTCTCTGCTCTTCCTTGAGATGTGCCCGCTAAGCCGAGCCCCTTCCCCTCCCTTACCTCCCCTCATCTGCCCACCATGTGGCTCGGGTTTGAGACTCTACCTGTGTGAGCCTCACCCCAGGCCTCAATTTCAGTCCTTGAAAACAAGCATTTAAGACACACTGACACAGCTCTTCGTCACAAGCCCTCATGTGCATATTTGTGCCTAAACATCTATGGAAGCAAAGCCGTTGCCATTCAATATACTCATCAGAAAACAGTCACCTTTTTACTCTCGTGAGTGGAAACCTAACCAATGTCTATAGACAAACCAGAATTTGTTCTACTTTCCCTCCCCGCCCCACACTACTTAAAATAAAGGTCAACTTGCCTAAGGTCTAATCATTAATATTTTTCTATGATCTCGGAAGTTCACACGGCCCATCCGAGGTTGGGCGGTTTCTGCCCCAGATGTCACAAAGCATCAGCGGATAGGGCCGGGGGAAACCTGCAGATCTGTTAGCTCCGAGGTCGTCCTCGGGCGCGTGTGGTAGCTACAGTCACAGAGACTGGAGTCTATAGCAAATCACACTTTCCCTGTAGCATCTCCTCGTGGGGAGACGCGCTGTTTCCATCCCGGCTAAGCACCTGTTAGCAGAGCTTCCTCCCGCTTGGGCGGACGCTGTCAGCCGGCGAATGGTCTGTGAAACCAGAGCACCAGGGACGCCACGGTCCTGGGCCCTCTGGGAAAACCTACAGCTTTTGAAAATTGGGATTCTTCCCTTTGCCTTTTAAAAAATCAGAGTTCAGTTACTTTATACAGTCATCCCCCCCTTATCCGTGGGGTAGACCCTCAGAAGATGCCCAAGGCTGCAGATAGCACTGAACCCTATATAGACGATGCTTTTTCCTATAGACACATGCCTCTGATGATGTTGAGTTTGCAAATCAGGCCCAGCGAGAGATGAACAGTAACTAATAATAAGATAAAAACAATTATACTATAGTGTCATAAAAGTTATGTGAACGTAGTCTCTCTCTCTCTCAAAATATCTCACTGTACCGCACTCACCCCTGTTCCCGTGACGACATGAGGTGACACGATGCTCATGTGATGCAATGAAGTGAGGTACTCAGAACAGTTCAAAACGTATGAATTCTATGTTTCTGGAATTTTTCACTTAGTATTTTCAGACCGCAGTTGACTATGGGTAAGGAATGGATAAGGCAGGACTTCTATACGGCAAAGGTCAACCGTTTTAAAAGTTCCATAGTTTCCTCCCTGAATTTGGGGCAGGAATAAATAAGACGGCAGACAAGTGGGCCTCTCGGGATGCGAGCTCTAGCATTCTCAGGAAGAGATGGCTTATTGTTTGGAGAACGGCTCTGAACTTGGCACTTGCGAACGAACTACATAGAACTTCGTGGACTTGCATTTCCGTGTCCCTGAGCTCATCCTGCCCTCTCCCCTCCTCTCTGCTCAGTTCCCCCAATTCTCTGCCCTCGGGCTGATTGTGAGGCTAGTGCTAGACCAAGATTCTGTGACTGTTTCTGGTTCAGCTCACCAATTTCGGGGCGGGCGGGGGAGTGCTTTATGAAGGAAAAGGCCATTTTAAGCTTTTAAGCTTTCTTTCCAAACGCTCGTGTATGAAACATGTCCTTGAGAAACACTGACTCATATAAACGTGCAGCACTGTTAGCGGTTTCTTCTTTCCCCTCCAAATTCTAGTGTTCTTGAACCATTAGTGTTTGCAGACTTCAATTAAGCTCTTGCAACAGCTGTATTTAAACCACAAAGAGCAGCCCTGAGAAGCAGAGGCACGATGGTTGCCCAAAACGAAAATCCAAAACGCAAATCAGGGGGGATTAGAACAGGAACGCCGCCTGCCATGCCCTGTGATGCAGGCCACGGGCCCTCGTCGTCCCCAGGGATCAGAAACAGATTCCGTGAAGGCTAAGGGCATCCGTCCAAATGGTGAAGGGGATGCATTTTGTTCCCAGGTGGGTCTCAGGGCCTTGTCACTCACCTCTGCCGTGCGCGCAGGTGTGCCTGGGCGCCACTGGTCAGTAGGATTACGTGAAAGAACAGTGCCTTGGAGTCACCCCGAGGTAGAGAGCTGCCCACACGGCCCAACCCTCCCAGGTGACACTGACCAGCTGCGGGAGACGGGTCTCTGGACCGGCCGAGGCTATGGACACATTTAAGATGAGTGACAGCCTCAGAAGGACCGTGTGGCGGGCATTCCTGGGGAGGGAGGAGTCACTGGACAGTGTGACTCTGACGGGTGGGCGTGGAGGAGTTGGGACACCAGTTCTGTGCATCCCAGCATCATTGCTCCCCACCTGCCGGGACAGTTGGCCTTCCAGGCAGCAGGCAGTTTTTGGGGACCTACTTGTGCTGGACTCCGGGAGCATAAACATGGGTAAGGCATGGCGCCTGCCCTCGGCATCATCTGGGGGAAAGAGGGAGGTTAATCCTCGTACCAGATGCATTGGCAGAGGCCCTGGACTCTCCAGCCCATGAACACCCACCACAGAGAAGAAGTCTGTTTGGTTCCTGCTGCACCCCCTGCTCCCAGCATGGGCTGGCACCTCATAGTCCAGCGCAGAGCTAGTGGCTGAATAAATAAAGGAGCCGGGTGCAGTGCGAGCCCAAAGGAGGAAACAAGCCACTCTGCTTTCGGCATGTTTCCGCGGAGAAGCTCGAGCTGGACCTTGGGGAGGAGGGGTTGTCTCCACCGACAGCGGGATCGCAGGCCCGAGTGGAGAAGACGTCCCGTGCAGACGCTGGGGAGTAGGGCATCGAGGCTGGTGCTTCCAGCACGGGCTGTGCGTAGGATCGTGCCACCAGGAGAGAGGGGGCCGGGACACGGGGGACGGCTGCGCCTCGCAGGAGGCCCGGAGCTTCTCTGTCACACTTTTACCTAGAGAGCAGGCTCTGAAGGCCGTCGGGAGAGCAGGCCGGGATGGGGTGGCCGGGAGACATTCATCAACAACCCAGCAGGGCCCCCACTAACCTCTCCCCACCCCACGGACATCTCTGCCTGTTGATGAGTCCTCCACTGCCTCTGGCCTGGTATTTGGCTCAGAGTAAATCCTTTACAAATATTAATGGACTTTTTTCTTTTTTTTTTAGTTCTCGGGTCCTTCAGTCACTTGATGATGGCATAACTAACTGGGCCCTGAATCCTGGTCATCTCCTTCCATTTCTTTGACATAAAGAGCTCTCCAAATATTAAGTCAAAGAGTTTGTAGGTTTCGTTTAATTCTTCAGCATCCGTTTGCCATGTCTGCTGAATTCTAGCCTTCAGCTCACTTTGTATCCGAGGTTTAATCTTTTGAAAGTGAATGAACTATAGGATCACTAGAGTTGGTCCTAAGAAGTACTAGCAGATACTCGCTTTTTCAAGTTCACGACCGTTCAGAACCAGGCCTTTTCAGTCATCGTTCTAGTGTAGGTCAGTTCGTCATCCCCGTTTTTTAAAACACGTTCCTTGACAAATCGGTTTTCAAACTTTTCTGATTAACTCAAGTACCAGGGATCGAATTGTTCTTTTTACACCTTTATGTCTTTCTAGTTTTTCTACCCGTGTTCGCAAGAGCTACATAGACACAGCAGACTTCACAGCTGAACGACATAAGGCTCGTGAGATGACAGTCATAATTAATTTAGGCTTCGGTGGCACCCAGTTGGCACCAGTAAAGGTCTGACCTTATCTTGGATGCGTTTGTTCAAAGCCAGTTATTTTTACCCGTGCTGTCTCTTTGTCTCCTTCTGACAGAATCTGTTGAGATGCCTTCCTCTTCCTTGCGTATATTTGGGAGCTCAGGGCCTGTCCAGATGCCCGCTGAATGGAGCACCGTTCCATAGGGCAGCCACCTGGGGCGCCAGGCAGGTGGGGCACATGCCAAGAGAGGGTGTCCTGCTTGGCGAGCTCACCCGGCCTCCTGGGGTGGCTCCACAGATGTTTAATTATTCTAAGTAGAAGGCTTGTCCCCCGCAAAGAGGCAACGCAGCGGGGCTGCTGCTCGTGTTTCCACTTCCCTGCCCTCCCTCCTGTCCCTCACAGGTCCCTGGATTCTCCGTCCCCTCCCACCACCTGCTTGTGGAGCTTTCGCTTGCCACGAATAGTCATCGCTCATGATGTTTGCCCTGCCAGCGAGCGCGGCTGCTATGCTCCCTAACACCAAAAGCCTTAGGCAAACGGGCTGGGGGCCAAGTCCAGGCCTCTGCCAGCCCCTTAAAGAAAACTGGGCTAAAGGTGGGGGCGGGGAGCTGAAATCATGACACGGGAGTCGTGGGTTCAGTCAGCGAGTGACAGCCGCCCTGCGGGGGGCGGGGTGGGGGGGCTGTGCAGATGCCACCGGCCGGCCAGATCACCAAGTCCTCCACGGGAAAACGCTTGGGTGGCGGGGACTGATTAGTGAAGTGACCGTTTCAACATGAGCAAAGCTGTGTTCTCTGTCACGTACGTGAGTGTATTTGGGTGCATGACAAAGAGGAACGTGAGAGTGAGAGGTGGGTATGGTGTATGGATGCAGAGTGGTCACAGGCACCCAGAGCAGGGTTCTCAAACTTCCAAGGGCAGGAACCCCAGGGGATCTTGGTAAACGCAGATTCTGCTGTGCCAGCTCAGGCGGGACTCGGAACCTGCTTCTCGGATGACAGGGACGCTGCATGGACCACACTTGGAGTGGTCCTCAGCTTTGGCTGGAGATCCCCATACCTGGAGAGCTTTTGAAACCCCTGATGCCAGAGTGTCCCCCACCAATGCAATCAGAACTTCTGAGAGCAGGACTGAAATAGCAGTAGTTCTGAGAGCTCTCCACGTAACTCCCGCCCTTACTGGTTGAGTTGGGGGCGGGGGGAGTGCTAATTGGATGGTGGGCCTCCTTCCTACCACTTTGGACATGTCCAAAAGTGTGTTGCAACTCTTTGCTGTCTGATAGTGTGTCCCTTGAGTGTGTGTCGATCACAAGGCACGGCTGCCTTTAATGACACCAGCTCTGTTTCGAGAGAACACCGTGAATGTCCCGAGATTTCCTCTCGCCACCCGATCTGCTCTGCCGTGGTTATCGGCCACAGAACCCTGCGTGAAGCCTCACAGATATTCCTGCTACCCTCCGTCCACCTGTGGCCTGTGCTTGACTGCACAGCTAGCTGCCCACGTGCCTTCTGCCAAGTCTCAGAGGGCTGTGAGGGTTCTAAACAAGGATAAAACTGGATGTTTTATCTTCCTGTAGAGCAGAGGTGCTCAACCCTGCAACACACCAGAATCACTCCAGGCGACTCTGATTTCATGAGTCTGGGGGAGCTCTCTGGGTGATTCTAAGGGACCAGAACCAGCCTGTAAACGAAAATGAAACTTAAAAAAAAAAAAAGACTATTTGTATTTTATTCAACATTTTAAAAACTGGTCTAAATAAAATGAAGATGGTGGTCAAACAAAATGTAGAAATTATCTTTAAAATATACACTTAAAGATTCAAATATATATATATATATATACATATATATATATATATATATGTATATATATATATATATTTAACTCGACATGCCCCCCCATCCAATACCTGGTATTTCTGAGGAGGCCAGTGGCAAAATGGGCAGATTTGGAGCCGGATTTGGAGGACGCCCCAGGAGACAGAGAGTGTCCCTGATGTAAATATCACCCACAGGATTAGGGCAGCACCAGCTGCTGTAACGAACAAAACCCAAACTTTCAGTAATTTGACACTGTGGGATGTGATGCTCCTGTGACAGTGTGGTCCAGGGAGGAGGTCTCAGGGGGCAGTTTTCCTCGAGCGGTCATTCAAGGACCGGAGTTTGTCGCTCCAAGGTGACTCAAGGGCTGAAGTGGACTGAGTGGGCGGGGCTTGGGGCGGGGCCCACTGGCTGGGCGGGGCCACGTATGCTTGCGCCCCATTGGCCAGAGCTCACCACGTGGTCACTCCCACCTGTGTGGAATAGCAAGCACAGCCCCAAGCCCTAGCAAGAAGCGCCAAGATTATGGGACGGCCAATCCCCCCTGACATTTGTGTGTCTGGTGCCAGGAGCCTCCCAGAAAGGCACAGGTGAGCCGAGGCTGGGTGTGGGCGCTGCTGCACCTGGCAACGCTGACCCCAGGCCCCCTAGGCGTGAGGGCCCGCAGGGGTTAAGTCCTACGTTAAAGGCGTCTGCTCTTTTTCTTCTCTCCACAGATATCGCAAACGGCACCAGTTCAGGGGGGTACCGCCCACCTCCCAGAACCAAAGAAGTCATCATCAATGGCCAGACTGTGAAACTTAAATATTGTTTCACCTGCAAGATTTTCCGGCCCCCTCGTGCCTCTCACTGTAGCCTTTGCGATAACTGCGTAGGTGAGTAGAAGCAGGAATCGCCTGCGTTCCGCCTCTAATGCTCGTGCAAAAATGCCTGCAGCTGATGGAGTCGCTGATGTCCTTTGAATAGACGGGCGCTAACGAGGCAGCATGTGTGTCCCTTTAATCCTTTGAAACTGAACAACTCAATAATAGTTCACATGTGGCCTGTGAGTGGCCTCCTGCCCCGATCGGTTCACCAAGCCTATTGTTAACAAATCTCTCTCTTTTTTTGTTTTTTTTTTTTTACATCCTGCCCCCCTGTGCCCTACTGGTGCAGTGCCCTAAGGCCTTCTCCTCCTGGGGCACCCACACCAGGGTGGGGGTTCTTTGTTCCCTGGAGCTGCCAGGCCAGCAGGCTCTTGAAATAAAAACCCTTTCACCCCTAGTTCCCGCCATTGCCCAGCGTGCTGTCTGCGTGTATGTAGAACCTGATGAGCTTTGTGGGTTCTTCCAGGTCCTTGGGGGTCGGTCATTTGGCATGGGGCACCTGAGGCCTTTCAAGCGTAAGAAGAGGAAATGAGGCAGAGGCCAGGAGACCCGTGGGCCTGCAGTTAGCAGGAGAAGATGTCTGTCCCCAGGACAGACTAGGGAAACGGGCAGAGGGGCCACAGTGGAGCACAGATGTCTTCGGTCGAAAGACTAGGCCCTGCCGTTAGGCCATAACCGAGGTGGTCCCAGCCCTTTGAAATTATTTGGCAAGCACTTCCTGTCACATCACACTGACAGCCACAGCTCACACGCACAGACCACCTTCTGAGAGGTGAGGTTGGCACAGAGCTGGCGGGAGGCCTGCGGGACGAGAAGGGTAGTAAGAAGCAGATGAAGGCTTTGCCACGTAGAAGAGGCTCTCCCTCCTTCAACCCCAGAGCTGCCCCTAAGAGAAATGACTAAGGGTATCCCTGGGCGACGGGGCTTAGAAAGTCTCCCGTTTCCTCCTGCGGGAAAGGACAGAACACCTCAGAACAAAACTTTTCCCTGAGTGACACCTTATCGATCGCCAGCACTGTTTTGAGTCTGCTGGAATTCGTAATTCGTAGGCTCAATTCTTCTTCGGGACAATGAAATGTTATAGTGTACTTCCCCTTGTGCAAAGCACTTTTCCTTTCCTTTGTCTGAAATTTACGTTATTCTAACGTTAGTCATCGACAATGTGTTGGAAAGTCCCATTATTTCTCTATCGGGCCTTATCTTGGTTTTATTAACTTAGATAAATTAGTCTTTCCCAGGTAGTAAGTAGCTTATAGTTAAGAGCCTAGAATCTGGTACCACGTGGCCTGGGTGACGACACAAGCTTCGTGACTTAGACGAGCCACTTCAACTCTCTGTGCCTCGATGTTTACATCTCTGCAATGGGGTCGGTAACAGCACCTACCTCGTGGGCTGGTTGAATGAGTGATTTAACACGTGTAAAGCACTTAGAACAAATGCTCTGTGCTTGTTAGCATTACTGCTATTATGACTGCTGCTCCCTTGATATTTTTGACTGGCTTCCTCTGGACCATCTCTTGATCTGCTGTAGCCTCCTGCAGGTGGGATGCCCATTGTGTGAGGTCGTCTATGTGAGGGCACGTGACAGCCTATGTTTGATTTCTGCTACCCTTCCTGGTGACTCCGGCCCCCAGCGCCCATCCCACCTCCACTTTCGGGACAGTTTAAGCAAAAAGAGCACAATGGCCTAAATATGTTCAGGGAGACCATCTGTAGGGGTTCTCAGGCCCCCTTCTAGGGTTGTGATTTTGAAATTATATGGTGGAATAGTATTATATGATGGAATAGTATGGAACTTATATATTTTTTTCACATAAAGACTTCTTTTATTTTGCATGCTTTCTCCTGGAGGTATACTGCTCTTATTCTAGTTGGCATTTATAGGTAGGGGTTTTCATAGGCATTAGCTAGAAACCCAAAGTGGTTACTGGACACCTCCTTTATCGTTGGTAAGTAACAGCGTTCATCCTGACTGTTTCTGTCTGTTCATTTGGATCAGGTGGTCTCAGCCCTGTCTCTAGGCTACATTCCTAATCATGATAAACTTTTCCTCCCCATCTCATAGTGTTTTAAATTACCTTGGTCCTATCGTAAAACACTTCCTAAGAGTTCACATAATTCTCTTAGTCATTCCCTCCATCACCCATAGGTTTACATGTTCCTTAAAGAACCCTGATGAATTAGATATAAAATCCTCTTAACCAAAATTAGATATCAATCCCGGTTAATGGTGTACTTCTCCTGCAGTGTATTTAAGGTAATATCCGTTATAGAAACTGCCCGCTGAGAAAATAAGAGCTACTAGTTTAGAATATGCAGGAGCCCTCCTGCGACCTTTCTCATAAATCCAGGTCACAGTGGCGGTCCAGCACTGCCCAGCCAAGCACGCCGTGTCTTACAATTGGAGACGCAGAACAGCCACGGGAAAGGAGAGGAGTGGGGAAGGTTTGGGGATGGGCTCGAGCAGAGAGGAACGCTGGACAGAAAGCACGTTGCCTGCAGCTGCCTCTCAGCATCAGTTGATGAGCCCAGGGCTGGAGCTTGGCCAGCCCTGATTAGGGCCCTGCTCTGTGGAGGACAGGTGAGGTTAGCTACTCACGGCACTCCCGGGAAAACCACACTTGGTGACTCGAGCCTGCGTAGCTTTGCTTTTCCAGTTTTCATTATGCTGCATCCGGTCCTTTGGGGGGATCCATTAGCAGACCAGCAGATTGGACCTTCTGCATTCGGGAATTAGAGTAGAAAGCAGATGTCTCCAACTGAGAAGTGTCAGTGCAGTTTGCCACTGTTTTATCTTGAGATAGAAAGTTCTTATTGAAAGAATTCTTTTGCAGCCAGAGCAAAAAGAAATTACAAGGAGGTGCCAAAAGCCAAGGATGGCACATGTGGCCTCCCTTTCCTTAATAAGGAAGGGATTTGGGTTCGTATGTCCTAGGCACACAGATAAATGTCGCTTTGCACTGGGAGAGGGGAGAGAGAACGTGCAGTTTCCCAAGCAGTTCAGAAGAGTCTTTTTCTTTGTTCCATACGTTTGAAATGAGAGCAAAGTCATGGAGAGTCTCTTACTACTCTTGCTTGAGGACTCAGGAAAAGCTTTCTTGGGGAGCAACTCTTGCAAATGTAGAATCAGCAGAGCCTAGTGATTGGGACATGGCTGTAAGGACACACAGACCCAGAACAAATGCTTGTCTTGTCTTTGGATAATACTGGAACCTGGGCATTTTATCCAGCTGCTCCACATCTATAAGCTGGGGTGACCCTAAGACAACCTCATAGGTTTCTCTGAGGAGTCAGGGTGGATGGTGCCCACTAAGGGCTCAGTAAGTGCTTGTCATTAATGCTGTTGCCATGAGTAACGGCGGGAATGCTTCTGTAGTCCCCACAAATAATGCAGAGACCGAGATTCGTCTGCACAGAGTGACAGGAGTCCCCTCGTCTGTCTGTAACCCGGGAGAATTAAGATGCTCGGCCGTCCCAGGAAAGAACCTCTCCTCGCTGACTTTGTCTCTGGTTACCTCTGTTTCTCTCTCTCTTTCTCTCTTCTGCCCCTTTCTCTGCCTTTCTGGTTCTCTCCCTGTGTGTTGCCATCAATCGCTTCTGCACATTTGAAGCAGAGCGCTGTGGTGCGTGTGGTTCGTTCAGGCGATCTTTGAAGTTATAAAACGTTTAAACAACCAACAGCTGGGGCGGTGAAGCCACCTCTGCTCCCAGCTCCATCGGCTCCCTCGGGTCATCAAAGCAGGAGCAGCCGAGGGGCCGAGAAGCCAGTGTGGGCTGGCGAGGTCCTCCCAGACTCGCCGGGTACATTCCAAAGTCCCACCTGAGTCCCTTCCACCCTTCCCTGACCAAGGTGGCCGCTTTAAGGGAGGTCCATCCTTTGGTGGGCTCTGGGCCAGTGTCTGACTTTATCCAGGTGGAAGCAGCTTTACCTGGAGGCTGAGGGGTGGCCTCTGGATTCAGTAGCCACCTGGATCCCAAAGCTGCTATCCTGTCTGGGCCCAGGGGACCCTCTGTGCATCTGCTGTGCCACATCTGGAGATGCTGTGAAGATGATGGCCCAGGAAGCCCTCAGACTGTGTCCCCCTGGGGAGCTCTCAGTATCAGCCTCGTCCCTCATACAGAAGAGGGGACCCTGGGCCCTTTCTTCCGTCCCCTTCTGTCATTTCTGCTGTGGGTGGCACGAAGGACGCTCAGACGCCCTCTGAGGGGCTCAGCATCCTGTTACTCTGTTCTGGGTAGAGCTTTGCCGTCATCTTTGAGGATGCTACAAAGCCCCTGCCTCTTCCTCGCTGTGCTCAGTCTCTCCCCACCGTTCCTCCTTTTGTTGACCCAGCTGCTTCCTCCGTGCCGTGGGTTTCTGGGCTCAGATGGCAGATATCTGTCTCGTCCGCCATGTGTGCTCTGCCGTGGGCGGCCCCTGCCCTTGAGAGCCCGGTGACCACTTCACCGTCGTGCTCAGTATTAAGAGGTTTCTATCCGAGATGTAGCACCGCGGCCGCCATCTGGTGTGGGCAGCATTCCAGCACTCCCCTTGAGCTGCGTGGGGATGGTGAGCGGGCTCTTAATTTCCCATAGGAAAGTCTATCATTTGAAGGGAATGGAGCAAGCTGGCATTTGTATCCTGCCAGGAACCAGCACAAACAGGGCTTCACCGTACCGCCTAGTCTCCAGGATGCTTGCTTTTCGCTCACAGTTAATGAGCACCTGTGTGTCAGGCACTGTGCTAGCAGCTGGATGCATCCAAGCAAAAGACGGTCCCCAAGCATCGTTACTTAGAACAGGCCAAGGAGAATTCGAGGTAGGAAGCCCTGTCTTCATCATATGACCTGAGTTCAAGAGAGTAATTTTACGTTGATGAAGAGGGCAATGAAAAATCTAGTCGTGAACGTATATGTACCAAATAACATTGCATTAAAATATATAAAGTACAAATGGTTTAATTGTTTCATTTAAAAGGAATCAGTCAAAGATAGAATACACGAACCGACGCAAATGTCGTATTTTTTAAAGAGCTCATTGTGATAACTCGTGGGTGACAGAAACCTCAACATCGCAATTGTGGAAGAGTTAGAAAGTGACAGTAAGAACAATGTAAAAGAAAACTATGCCAGCTACTTCAGACTATTTCAAACGCACATACACAAATAGTTAAGCAGAATAGCAGTTGTTTGGAAAACGATCAGGTAGCTCGTAGACATGAAGGAGAAAGCCGGAGAAGCAGGCTCAGAAATCAGGACGAGCCTGGGGAGGCTGGGCGGCCGCGTGAAGACAATTAGCAGCTGCACGAGAGCTCAGGGGAGACACAAGGGCCACAGCAAGGTGTTTGCTGCACCACCACTGAGTTCTGACTCTGCTGCTGACAACAGCTTAGAACTGGCTCTGTGTGGACCATGGACTGTGGTCCTCCATCCAGAGGTCTCAGTGGGAGTCCCTGGGCCTCTTTCACTAGCACACCCAGGCACCAGCGAGCGGGAGAGGGAACAGCCCCACCTTCAGCTTCTGTAGGAGGAGGGGGTGAAGGATGGGACCCTGCCTTCCACCTCTTTTGGGGTTCTCCCCAAACAGGAAATTCACTTGGATGGTGGATGGCCAATGAAGTAAAAAGTTTTCAAAAGTCTAGTACAGAAATACAACTGAACTTAGAAGCAAATAAACAGAGCCTTCATCTCAAGAAGATAGGAAAAGAATTGCAAAATAAATTGAAGAAAAACAGGAAGAAAACCATTAATGACCTGAGAAACAGAAAAATAAGTTGTGACACCAGATCTAATTCTTTGGGAAATAAATAACAAAAAGGTAAACTTCTGGTAAGACTGAAAGAGAGAAAATGAAGTAGAAATAACATTCAAATGAGAAATGTAGGTGAGGTTTTTTGTTGTTGTCATTATTGGAAAATAATTATATTATTTTGTATATTGTATACAAATCAATGCCAATTGATTTGAAAATCTCAATGAAACCTTATTTTATGGGAAATTAGCCAAAAAAAAAAATGAGTGGAAAACTTAAATAGACTACTAACCATTAAAAAATGAAAAATTTATTGGAGAATTATCCAAGAGAGAGGCTGGACCCAATCTTACTTCCTGTTCTCTGAATAGTGTTCCGAAGTTTAGAGCAGGTTGGCTAACTTGTCAGTTCATTTCACCATGATGGACTAACCCCCAAACTGGATAAAAATAACATGCAAAAAAATCTCATTTATAAATGTATGTTAAAACCAACACGATAACATAACAAACTCAGCAGTATGATAAAAGAATTAGCCATTATGACATAGAAAGTTTTATTCCAGGAATGCGATTATTTTTTAATGTTACTAAATCTTAGTATATCAATAGGTCAAAGACCAAAAAGTATTTGATCATGATAATAGATACTAAAAAGAGATTTAATGTAGTCTGGCACTTATTTCTAACTCTAAACCTCAGGAAACCAAGATTGGAGGTACAGTGGGCAGAATTTTGGCCTCCGTGATCTTCATCCTGTGGTTATGTCATCGTACGTGGCAAAGAGACTTTGCAGACGCCATTAGGATTTCTCATCAATTGACTCTAAATCAAGGAGAGGATCCTGGACTATCCATGTGGGCCCTTTGAGAGCCAAGATGGAGAAATTCCAAGCAGGAGAAGGGTTCAACTCAGTTACTGGCTTGAAGGCGGAGGGGGCCACGGGTGCGGGGACAGGGAATGAGTCCCTGAGCTGGGAAGGGTGAGGATCCCACCGAGACCCGCACCTCTTCCTCCGTGTTAATCGTAGCCTGGTGGAGACCCTGACCTGGGCTCCTGACCCACAAACTGACCCAGCTCTAACTGAAAACTTGTGAAGCAATAAATTCCTGTTGTTTAAAGCCACTACATTTGTGGTAATTTGCTATGCAGCAATAGAAAATTAATGAAGACTATTCCTTTAACATGATTTAGAAAAAAACGTTTTTTTTTTAATTAGTAAAATACTGAATTACTTACATTAAAATTAGGGACAAATTAGGATATCCACTACCACTGCTAACTAATGCAATAAGATGAGAAAAATAAACGTGAACATATAACTGTCAAAAATGAGCAAACAATATCATCATTTTTTTTAGATGACGAGAAAACCAACAATAACAGTACTGACAAATATTAAAACTTGTTTTTTAAGTTTAGTAGATTTATCAGTCACCAAATAAATACATCAAAATAGGTTCCTATAGATCATGAATCACAATAGAAATCAAGACAGATTCTCCCCACAAACTTATTTATGAATTTAATGCACCTTGATGCAGGGGACAAGATAAAATAATTGTAAAGTTCGACTAAAAGCACAAGCCAGCTGTAATAACTGATAACATTTTGGAAAAAGACCAGTGCTAGGGAAGACGCACTATTCGATATTATGAAGCCCACAGCGTGTTACTAAACCACACATCAGCTGCAGAAAGTGACTCAAGAGTCCTCACACGCATGTGCATGCATGTACTTGTGCGAGCGATGTCTGCATTGTCCATTTCTATATTTTGGTCCAAAGTGATCAATAAAAATGCACAGATCTTGTTGAAAAGGGTCCTACAGTCTGCGAGGGAAGGCTGCCAAAGAGGAATAAACACAGCGGGGTGTGGTGAGTGCCATGGGGGTGGGTCTTTGAGAACCCAGATTGCGAGGTGCGGCCGGTCCCTATGCTCAGTGTTACAGCCTAAGCAGGAGTTAGAGGGGGAGGCCCAGCCGTGGACAGACGGACAGACAGCAGGGCTGAGGCTTAGAGACTAACAGGGAAGAGCCAGCAGGGGCGTTTGACGGCAATGGACGAGGCCAGCCTCCTGAGATTATAGGGACTGTTTACTCTTTGCTGCCTATGCGGGGGCCGCCCCTGATTTTTCTGTGATGACATGGGCTCCCAATGGCTTCCAGATACTTGGTGTTGGCCTGTTAGTTTCTCTTAGTGTCTGGGGAATGATTCTTCCTTTTTGGTTGAAGCAACAGGTACTGTAAACCTAAAAATATATATGATTTTACTTATATGTGGAACCTAAAGAACCAAATAAGTGAACAAACAAAGCAGAAACAGACTCAGAGATACAGAGAACGAACTGGTGATTGACAGATGAGGGGTGATGGACAGATGAGAACAAACTGGTGATTGACAGATGAGGGGGGCTCAGGTGGCTTGAGTGAAAAAGGTCAAGGGATTAAGAAGTACCCATTGGTAGTTACAAAATAGTCATTACACTATTAATAACTAATGACTATTAGTTATTAGTTATATTAGTTAATAGTCATTAGTTATTAATAGTGTGATAACTACGTATAGTGCCAGGTGGTCCTGGACCAACCCGGGGGATCACTTCGTGAAATATATAAATGTCTAACCACTATGTGTAGACCTAAAACTAATAGAAAATAATATTGAGTGTCGACTCCAATTAAAAAGTAAAAAATAAGTAAATAACGTATCAAACAATAAGTAAATAACGGATCCAAGCTGCCCATCGCGTTTTCACCCCTCCCATTCATTGACCTCTCTGGAAAGTTCCTGCATGCCTCAGACCAGCCAGTGATGTGTCCCCGCCTCTGACTGAAAATGAATACATCCAGTCATGTGATCTTTCGAGCTGAAAGCAAACTTGGCAGTGTTTCTTTTCCCGGGTAATCTATCATAGTGTACCGAGGGTTTAATGGGACTGACAGAACGACAGATAACCAGGGAACAGGGCCATCATTGTGGTGTCACTCACACTTGGCAAGACTGTGGAGACAGCCAGGATTCATTTCACGGCTCTGACGAAGCCTGTAGTTTCTGTAAAGGGTGTTTTGTTTTTTTTTAATTTATCAATACAAGAAGCTCTGAGCCAAATTTACCCGCCTCTGAACAATGTAGATAAGAACTCGGGGCATGAGGTTTTGGCACTGACTTATTCCTAGAATAAGGTTTTCCTAGAAGCAGTGCAGGTGTTTTTCAGAAAGGGATGGGGTTTTCATTTCGTCACTCATCCGTGATTCAGTGTTACTCGCTCAAGAGACAGACGACAGAATTCCAAGGAACCTTTCTGACTTGCTTGGCATAAGATGATGGTCTTCCCTGGAAGGCTTTTCGCTGTTCTTTGTCTGTCCCTGGTTATCAGTGCCCCGTTTGCTCTCTTCCTGCCACTTCGCGTTTCCTGTGCTTTGCTGTCTGTCGCCTGCTCTCCTCTCCGCTCCGCTGCGTCCACGGAGTCTTCGTGCTGCGGCTGGAGCCACGCTGTCATTCCCGCCAGACACGCCCGGCCCTTGTCTGGCGGCCTTTCCACATGTTCTCCCCACGATAGGGTCCCCTCGGTTCTGCTTCCAAGCATTTCTGCCATGAACCTGAAAATCGTAAAAGAGAAGAGATGCTTTTATAACCAAAATAAAGTAAAATTCCACAAAGGCTTTAACCTTTCGGAGGAATTTACTTCATGTCATGTTTGTCACGGGTCGTAAGTACGTGGAAGTAGATATCAGTTCCTTAGAGTGGAGTACCTGCGCCTGGGTGTCAAGGTCAAGAGCCCGGGGACCGGACTGTCTCTGACGCTCTCTGGGCTGATGGCCGTGCTGGGAATGGCTCATCCCTCACAGAGATGCTGGCCACTAGCGAGACCTTCTGCAGGAGGCGGCCACTTCAGCAGAGCACCACTGAGGTGATACACAGCCCCGAAAGATTAATATCAATAAATCACTATCGTCTTTGAGGCCTGTTGGGAGCCAGGTGTTAGAAGTGTAATTTTACAGATGAAGAGTCATTCAGGAAGGCTGTGTGTTCTTCCTCTAACTCGCCTTAGGGCCATCGTCCCTCTGGGTGACAGCAGAAGTAATAAGTCCACAAAGCTGTGTGGCTCTGTCAGGACCCAGGGGTAGACGTGGAGAGTCACCTGGACCAATCAGGCCATGTCTCTGGAGTGCTTCGCAAAGCAGGCGTTTACAGCCGATCCAGAAGTATTCATTCATCAGCTGTTCTGTGCAAGTGTAAGATGGGCTTCCTGCATTTGACAAGTTTTTGGCCTACTCATGAAAAGTTAACATCATGAAGAAATATGTGACGAGGTGCTGGTAGCACTCAGGATATCTAATCTGACCTTAGGATGGTCATGTTAAACCCATTCATGTAAAGGGGAGAAATGGGAGGAAAGGCTGGAAAAATTAGATGGTAGCCACCTTGAGGCTCTTGGATGCCCATCTTAAAAAAAAAAAAAATTTGATTCAGCCACTAGTGCATATGCTTGAACAGAAAAATCAAAATGTCAAATTTCACCTTGGGATTAATCTCACACACAATTACAAAGTGAATTGATGAGATAGATGTATTAGTTAGCTACTGTCCAGTGATGCTGTATAACAAACAGTCTCCAAAATCTCAGTGCCTTTTAAACAAACAGCATGCCTCGTTCTCGTGTGCTTGTGGGTCATCTGGGGGCAGCTCTGGGACTACGGCCAGGCTTGGCTCCAGGCATGGCTCAGGCTGTGTCTTCTCCTTAGATTTGATTCTGGGACCCTTGGCTGAAGGGACAGCGGCTACCTGGCATGCTCACCTCATGCTGGGTCACTGGACCACGTGATGTGCAGCCAGCAAGTGAAGTATCTCTTACAGCCTCTGGCCAAACAAGGTGCATGACCATGACCTTGAGTGTGACCTGTCAGTAGGGCAGGGAAGGATGTTCTACCTCAGGAGGAAGAGCAGTGAATATTTCTGAAATAATCCAGTTTGTTGGAAACAGGGAGACTTGAATACTGAAGAACAATGACTTTCTAAGAAGCAGCTGTGTGTCTAATTCGCCTTGGTAGACATGTGGTGCCTCACAGTAGGTGGTCAGCAATCAGTTGTTCACTTGAGGTGCTTACGAATGAAAGTGGCCTCCAGCTCCAGACGTGGGAGTTGGGGAAGCGATGGATACAACTTACCTTACCAGGCCCCCAAGTTTCTTCTTCCAAGATATCTGTGGCTGCATCCGCTGACCCAGCTGTTCTCTGTTGGGTGTTAAACAGTAAATGTTTCACAAAATTCCACCCACGTTTTGTAGGCGTTGGGCAGGACCGAGCTGTCAAAGGCTGGACACTTAGAGAGTGAACAATAACCTGTGTGTTTTGGTTTTGAAAGCTTAACGCAGAATTTTTTAAAAGCTATGAAAACGATTGGGTTTGTCAGACTATGTTGAGTTTTGGTTTTAAAAGGTTGGGAAACCTTTTCTGTAAAGGACTAATTGAAATGGAAAGATTATACTGAGATAAAGGAAGAAGTCTTTATTTTAAAAATCTAGTAATGAACCTGTGAAAATGAGATTTTCTTTCACTTCTTTAGTCAAAAAAGACATACATAGAAACAATTTATACTAAAATAGCTCTTTCGTTTTGATGACACCATCATATTTACATGTGGCTTTGTACTTTCGGAGGTAGTTCTCCATATGTTGTCTCATTCGCTGCTCACAGCCACCCCGAGTATTAGTCTGGATGGGAAATACCACCCCCAATGGCGACAGAACTCAGGTTGAGAACGAACAGAGACACCCGCGATCGGAAAGCAAGACTCTGGCAGCCAGAATGAGAAGACAGCCTCCCCACCCCTGTGCAAACCTTCATTAACCACAGCTTTACAGCAGAGAAAAATGCAGCTGGGCCCGAAAGTAAGCAGCAGGTGGACAGGAGAGATTTCAACATGTGAGAAAAGGCAATAACGTCCGCCCCAGCCTGGTGGAGACACGTGGTCCACCCGCCCATTCGTGTCCCCGGCGGATGGGTCTGCCTGGGTGCAGGGCGGGGGCGGGGGCAGGGTGCAGGGAGAAAGCAGGAAGATGCATCGCACGGGGATGAGTAGGGAAGGTGAGCGTGTGGCATGATCGTGCAAAGCAAGAAATAAGCTCAGAGCGCCAGCATCCCCCCAGGATTAAAGTAAAGCTAATCCAGGTGGAAACGAGACGAGGTATATGTGTCAGTGCTTTAGATTTTAAAAACGCTCTCATATATGAGCACGAAGGTCATCCACCCCTCCTGAAATCGTGCCACCTGTGCATCCCAGTTTTCGGTAGAGCGGACACCACGGCCGCTGGGGACAGGCCTTCCCCTGCGAGCCCGTTGAGATCCACGGAGAGAGTTTAACGAGGTGAGCTGCATCCCTGCGTCAGAACATGCCAGAGGTCTGATGGACAGCTGCACCTCTGGAAGAAGCCATGAGCCCCAGACGGAGGACCAGTTCAGCGCTGGACCCCGCTGGCCGGGACTGAGCAGGTTCCCGGAAGGACCAAGCGTGGGAACAGCAACGGTGGTCAACTGCCGACCCCAGGACGTGTCAGTGAGCCTCGTGTCACTCAGCGGGTCACACACTTCACGTTCGGGTCAGTCACTGCATGGTCCCCATGTAACGCAGGGGTGGAGGGGGGCTCGCACCCCCTGGAAGGCAGGGCTGCCCCCCCCCAGACGTCTCTCCCAGCAACTTGGTCTCGGACCCCGCACGCCAAAGGGACGGAGTCCTGGTTTCGCTGGCGTGCCGAGGACAAAGCCATCCGTCCGGGAGCCAAGCCCTCACACGGAGCGTGCGAAGCCGGAGGCCGCCCTGTCCGTTTTCAGCAAATGCCTGTGTGACTCAGCGTCCCCGGGGCTGGAGCTCTGCCACCGCGCCGAGCCAGCCCTTTCTCTGCCAACGGCCAGGCTGCTTGGGTGGCCGTTGTATAAACGTGGAATGAGAACTGTAACCATCATGGGAAGCAGAGCCCTGTGTGGCCGGCCCCGTGGGGCCCGCTGGGTCCGATGAACTTGGGAGCCGTTTATATGGCGCTTTTGAAAACCACGTTATTAGAAGACTCTAACGATTTAAAACAGTGCATTGAAAATGATATTTAAAACACAGGCCCTTTTTTTCATGCTGTGCCTTTATGTCTTTAAAAATTGTTTTGGACGAAAGAAAGACCGTGTAATGCGATATTTTGGAAAAGCGCATCCCCACCACAGGGAAGTCTCAATGACAGAATTTCTGGGGCCCCCCAGGGCACATTTTCCACCTGCCGTGGGCGCGTGCCACGTGATGGACCACCTCTGTGCCCACGTACAAAGGGCCGACGTCTGAGGCAGAGCAGAGCGGACCCCGGGGAGGGAACTGACCTCGCCATGGGCTCTGACCAGAAGTGCTCGCTGCTTTGCTGCCTGTCACTGTCAAACTGCAACTCGCTTTAAAAATGCTTTTCTTGGCTACCCAGAAAAGCCACCTGCAGTTACTACATGGAAGTGTCTTTCTGGTCGCCTCATCTCCCCCCATGGGCCCCTTCCAGACTTGCTGTGGCCCTCAGCTGTGCGGCTCCTGGCCGCGTCTCTGGGGCGTGTGTGTTTGCCTTCCTAAAGTCCGTCTTCCTCCCAGGCCGATGTCCGCAGGTCAGACCTGCTGACACCCCAGGCCTGCAGGTGTGTCTGCCTTCCAGACATCCCCACTCGGGGAGCTCAGAGACGTCCCAAGTCAGCATCCCTTGTGACCCCCACCTCACTGAGTGCAAACAGCATTCGCTGGACATGCAAAGCAGCCACCTCAGAGTCTTATCTGGCTCCTTCCTGTCCCATCCTCCCCGAACCCATCACAGGCACTGTTTTCTTACGAGGCGGATCCCAGCTCCATCTGTTTCCCCGCTTTGCACTGTGGGGGGTCAGCTGCAAGATCCCGGCATCTCTCCCCTTGCCCGGGCAGGAGTCTTCTTAGGGACCCCCACCACCACTGCCACCACCATCCACTCCTCTCAGCACCCAGCCCACCCTCTACGATCCCAAGCAGAATCTGATCACACTGTCTTTCTCCTTTAAAGTGCTTTTCTGCTGGTGGCTAATAGGAAGGAGGCCCAAATCCTTCACCTGGTCTGTGAGATCTGCTCCCTGCCGCCTCTCCCCTCGGCTGGGACCACACTCGGGCTCCTCGCAGGCCCTGGGACCAGCACGGTCCTCTGTGAGCTCCTACGTGCCTTTCGGGGAGGGCCCCCATTGCTTACCCCTCCCACAGCCCTCTGCCCTGATAATGCTGGCCAGGTCGTCATGATACTCTGTGGGCGTGTGTGGTGGCGGTCTCTGCCCCACGAGGTGAAGCGTGAAGAGGGCGGGCCTTGCCTGGTTCCCTCACCAGGTGTTCCCAGCGCCTCCCACTTTGCCTGGCACACAGCTGCTCGGTTAACACGTGCTGGAGCTAGAGAAGGGAGGAGCGGGGAAAGCAGAAAGGAGGGGAGGAGGGAAGGGGAAGAAGAAAAATAATTGAGTATTCCTCTACCTTCATCTCTCCATTTTACTTTTCTCTCTTTAAAATAAAAAAAAAAAATGCATTGCTTTTGGGGCTTTATGTAGGTTCGTAATCTCAACTGGAACAAAAAAGTTCCTTTCCCCCAATCAAAACTAAATAAAACGCCGCCCCCAGCCTCAAACCTCCCACTAGGACAAATGACAAATTTCAGACTCCAAGAGAAATGGTGAACATTTTTAATGACGTCTGATCAGGAACTAGTAGTGTCCCTGATACAGACAGGTCTGGGAGGACGGATGTGACATCGTTGAAAAGGACCCATAATGCACTTAGACCTCATCCAGATATAACTGACCCATTATTATCCATTCACCGAATGTCAGAGGGCCTATCGTGTGCCAGCGACAAATTTGAACAAAGCAGCACTTAGCAGACCTTTGCCCCCTGCAACTCACCGTAAGAAACGCATTTTCCCTGGGACTCAACGTACCCGAATGCTCAGATGATCTGAAGTTTTAGGAAGCAGTACTAACATGGCTACGCAAGATGCCTCGATATTTTCTATCCTCGTTCAATGCTGGTCGCGACCCACCACTGAATCACAGTCCTTACTCTGAAAAATCCTGAATAAAACCCAGGCCCTTCCTGTAGGTAAAGCAGCCCCCACTGTGTGGACAGAAGGCTGTGGCAGAGTCACACGGCCTGAGCTGGGTCAGGCTTTGAGGAGGTGGACCGTCGGGAGAGAGCGTGGTGCCCTTACCGGGCTGGTGAGCAAGTGATCAGCATCCTGCCTGCCGTCTTAGAACAACTCGACTCGAAAATTGGTTTAATTTCAATGAAGTACACCAGTTAAGTCAAGCCGTTCTTAGCCCGAGTCTAACGGGCTTCAGGGAATTGTACGCAAACGGCCGTGTGCAAGTGCATATGATGGCGGGGACCACGGTTTCCATCAGCTTTTCAAAATATTAGGGAATGAGGAAAAAAAAAGGACTAAAAACCACCCTAGAGGTTAAAAACAAACAAACAAACAAACAAAAATCCCTGGCCTTCTGATATTTGCTGGGAACAGTATGTAAGAGGTGGACAGCTTTAGCATCATTTGCTGCCTCTTCCGCTCACATCCTTCATCACGCCCTCCTTCCTTCACTGACCTCGTTCCCATGGCACCATCGCCGGCCAGCTTCGCCCAAGCCAGCAGCCCTCCGAGAGCCCTCTCTGCCCCCCGCCACCCGCTGATCCGAGCTTGGTGGCTCTAGCAAGTCTCAGCCGGTGTGAGATCCGGTCTTCTTGCCCCAAAGCTCTCCAGACGGAATGGCATGTTAGCTCACTGTCAAGTTGAACGGTTGATCACAGTTTCTTCACTGCACTTGCTCTGGGAAGCCCTCTGGAAACCCTTTCAGACAATCCAGGAGAGTCCCTAGGCACTAATCTATCTGCCACAGATCAGAAAGTCACATTCGCAAGGCACAACCCTGTGGCAGAGGACAGGGCTGGCTTCCCGGGTGTGCAGAACCCGGGGCCAAGTTCATGCTCTGCTCTCCCCATCTTGAAATTCTTAGTAATCTTTTAAGGGGATGCTCCATAGTTTCCTTTCACGCTGGACCCCACAGATTCCGTGGCCAGGTCTGACCATGAGCTAAGAGCTTCGGCCTGTTCTTTGGCGTGTCTTGGTGCAGAGCAGTAATTAAAGATCCACTGACGAGATGGCCTGACTCAGCCATGTGCTCACATGCTTTACATAAACAAGCAAAATACAAGAAAACAGTATGCTATATTTAGAAGCTGAGACTTCTGTGCCGACCAGACCCTGTTTGTCTAGTGCGGTGTGGTTGGAGTGCTTTGGAGCCACCAGTTGGTTCTGGGCCTAAGCCGGGGACCAGTCACATAGATCCTGTGTTTGCAGAGTTTCTGCGCTGGGTTCTGCCACTGCCTCCTAGTTCTGTGTCCACTGCAATGTTTGAAAGGTTTTATTTGAAAGGAAAGAAACTTTGATAGCATATTCGACCGCCGTGGCCCAGAAACCTGCCTAGGCCACATTACTAAGTAAGCCAAAAGCCAGGACCCGAATTCAGGTCCTCTAATTTAGCAAGCCAGTGTACGCTGGGACTGCTTAGAGTAATTACGGTAAACATTTACTGGCTGAACTTTTTTTTTTTTTTTGGTTGTAAGCAGTAGAGCATTTTAGAAAATAAACTGTATGAGGAAACAATATATGAAACAGACCTAGGTGTCTGCTCCAGTTGAAGAAGCAGAGGAGAGACCATTGGGGGCGGGGCCTCCCAGCACCCAAGGAGCTCGGTTCGGAAGGACGTGAGCTCTGCAGACATGGCAGGGCTGCAGCCAGTGCAGAGTGAGCTGTCCAGGGATACACAGAGGGCTGACATGACCTTATTTGCTTTGGGAGGTCAGTTAATACGATTTCTTGGTTCTTTTGTTCCTCCAGACACTGAAACAGATAGAACTCATTCTCACAAAAGGAGCTAAGGAACCTGCTTCGCGGACACATCCCTTTGTCCCAAATAACCCCCTAAGCCCCACAGTCTTAGTGACTCATTTCGCAAAGCAGCTCTGTCCCGTCCACACGTCCGTCCCTGTAAGAAGTTCCCGCTTCCTCTGTTGTTCACTCTGCCAAGCGCGAGGCCACCCGTCCACACTGTCTGTCGCGCGCTGCTTGGTTGAGGGTAGGCATCCCCGGATATGAGCTAGGTCTTTCTGGCATGCTGCCAAGGACAGATGCCTTGCACCAGAAGAGACCCAAGGGCCACCACCCAAGTGACAGTCTCAGTGTGACAGCATCCCGCTCTTGTTCCCATCCCTGCTGATGTGCTGTGCCTGGAGCTGCAGGCACCCATGGGTGCTGCCCCAGAAGGGAAGGCCTGGGTCCTCAAACCCTCTGAGCACAAGGACCAGCAGGGAACTGGCCCAGGACGCAGTGACAAGTGGGGATTAAGAGTTCAGATTAACATGTGGTTTCTGGTGCCCACTCCCGTCTGCACATCCTTTGCCGTGAAATGGGCTCAGCAGCATCGGCCTCACCAGGTTCTGTGAGGATTAAATGACAGGATTCGTGTGACGTGCTCGGCTCAGTGCCTGGCGCACAGCAAGGTCTTGAAAAAGGATGAAGGCAAGGGAGGGGACGGGGAGGCGCGGGAAGCTCGTGCGGTCATCCGAGCACAGTGGCTTAACAATTACGATGCAGATTTCACGGAAAGATCTAGAACAGCGTGACTTATTTGATAAGAACATGGGTTCCCCCAGTCCTGTCACTGGTTACATGTTTCGACATCCGTAGTACATGATTGCATGAATTACGTGGGGACCGTGAAGGCCAGGCGATGATCTGTGCCACTACGTGTCAAACGTTCCTCATCCTAAGAAAACAGAAGACGCCTCCTCGGGCAAAGTTTTGCTCATGTTGGAGGTAAAATGCCCTGGGTTGGAAGCAAAAGTCGTTTTCCACATCCTACCTTTGAAAACGTTTAACGGAGTTAAAATCTAACGTCAACATGAGACGTTTTCGAATGTAGCTGCACCTGTCATTTCTCCTTGCTTCTGAAGTCACCCTTGGAGACAGGAGTTGGGACGTTCCCCTCCCGGCCAGGTGGACGCTGGTCTGCCCAGCGCATGCCCACGGTAGGGAACACAGAATTTTCAGGCCGCCCGGGGCTTGGCCTGAGGGGGGTGTGATTTTTCTCTATCTCTGGATACCCCTCTAGAGGGAATTACGTGAGAGTCCGACTTCTGGGGAATTTCGGATGTCGTATTTCTTTCTCCGGCAGCTTTCAACCCCAACTCCTGCCAATAGTTTTTCCTGAATATTTCAGTGGGTTGTTCCGGACTGTCCAGTTTACCTTTTAATTAACTCCTCCATTTCTCCTCGTTGGTGAGCCTCTTTTCTCATATTTCTTCTCTCCCAGAAATTAAATCTTCCTTCAGTGGGGGGGGGGGGGGGCGGGTAGCGTTATCAGCTCAGCGCCTGCATTCCTGGGGGGCAGTTCCTCACCCGTCTCCATGTTCCCCCCTCCTCTGGGTAACGTGGGGACAGCACCTGGCTCGTGCAGACCCGATCGCCAGGGATAAATGGTGTAATCATGAAACAGACAGTCATGCTTCAATCATCGTTAATAACATCCTTTCTATTACGACTTAGGGTTTGGGGTTAACAACACGGGACCA
>PVKZ01004712.1:0-72383 GCA_004027375.1 Macroglossus sobrinus | reverse complement strand
GAGGATGATGAGGCTCGCATATTCTGAACGCCTGCTCCGGATTACCTCGTGGGTAGTCCTCACAACCCAGGTGAAGTGGACACTCATTTTCTCTGACTCTCATATGCCTCCTTTTTCTTTTTAAATGGCCCCAAACTAACTAATTTCTCTAATTCTCCAAGGTACTAGGACTCCTACCAACTTCACTCTTTTGTCCTCTCCTCTAGCATGGGTCCACCTGCTTCCCAGAGGAAGAGAGGGCCAAGGTTCTCTGAGGAAGAATTCCCAGAAGATTGGGGACGAAGAGTGGCCTGAATCTGCCCTTTGGATCTGCCTTTCAAAGAGATACAGATTGAAAGGTTCTGCCCAGTTGGGCCTGTTGCAGAGGGAAATAGGAACCAGATGTGTGGGCCATGGGGGGAAACGTACTCAATACTGGGACATTAGCACCTCATTCCCACTGTCCTCAGCCATGGCTGGGGTCACTAAAGAGAGTGCAGCTTTCAGTGGGAGGGGCCTCCCGGCTGCCTCCTTCACTCAGATGAGATGAAGGGAATAAAGGACCCTTCTGAGCCGTGTTAAAGCTGCAGAACCTCTGGGAACTCTGGGCTGAACAGAAAGACCAAAACAGGAGTTTTATGGTCAGGGTCAAGACGCAGAGGCCCAAGGCATGAAATTGCTGGAACAAGGTCACAGAATATCACCACTTGGGCAATGTGTGACCCCCGAGAATTCCACCATTGGGACAAAATAGGCCCTCTGTGAAAAGGAAGATGCTCTTGAGAAGGGTATGATTTTAAACCATTTCCAGCCATTTCTACCTGAGTGCAAGTTAGTTGGTCAAGGCCTGGGATTTTAAGGAAAAAGATAATTTTCCAGAATGTAGCCTATGGTTCTCAATCCTAGTTGTACCTTCAAACCTACTGGGGGAACATTTAAAATTAAAAAAAGAAGTCATACAGGTGTCCTAGCCTCCGCACAGAGTTTCTGACTCAATGCCTGGGGTGGGACCAGGCAGATTTATATCTCTCCAGGTGATTTTAGGTGCAACTCCATTCAGCTTCCAGCACAGTGACCCTTTTAGGCTGGCAAAACCCTTCAGCCTCACTACTCATGACGTCTAGACAAGCAGCATGGGCAACACCTGAAAGCTTATTAGAAATGCAGACCCTCAGGCCACACTCCAGCCTCTCAGAATCAGAATTTGCACCTGAGCAAGGCCTCCAGGTGATTCTCAGGCACATTAATGTTTGGAAGGTGCTGACTTAACTGGAAATGCAGACCTTTGCACCAACCTTATTCCCCAGACCACTGGGCAGAGCAGGCTTCATATTATCTTTCTTCTCTTTGCCACCCCCAGCAGCCCTTCATTGCACCACCTCCCCGCAACAAACCCTTTTCAGCGGCTGCTAGTCAACAGCAGGAATGGGCTTGAGTGTTTATGTAGGGAGCCCTCTTTCTGTCCAGCCCCAGGAGGTCCCGAGACCTCTTCCTCCCTCAGAGCATGTGGGTGATTTACTGCTACAGATACTGGGATAAAGGGGTGGGGGTCCCAGGAGACGGAGAATGGGCTGGCAGCCAGCCTGACCAAATACACTGTCAGCAGCCGCCTGGGCCCTTGAGGAGCCACAATCCTCAAAGATGCATTAACTCCACACAGAAAAAGATGGGCCGTTTTGTTTTCCTCTTTAACAAGTGAGGCTTGTTCCAAGGACTGTGAGCATATGTTGCCAGGCCTGTTCCGACCCGGGCTGCACCTGCTTATTCTGTTTTCAAGACTCAGTACCCCTCCATGTGTCCCCACCCCCATGCCACACACCCCTGCCTCTGTACCCCTTCACCCACAACCTCATCAGCTTCTGAAGTTTTAGGAAAGGAAGCTTCTGGAGCTGCAGGTAGATGGGTAACCACATGGAGAAGGAGCAGGGGTGGGCCAGAGGTTGAGACAGAGTCCCCAGGTCCAGAGTGGCCCTGGGCCCACTATAGTTCAGGTCATGGGGTAAAGCCAGCAGGGAGTTTTTTCCTCACTGGGATCTACTCAAAACTTGGTCCTGAGATGCCAGGGTAAAGTATGGCCATGCAGGAAGAGAGGGCTGGCAGATAAGAAAGGTGTTTTTTTTTTTTAATTAAAAAAAATAGTTTTCAATTACCGTTGACATTCAATATTATGTTAGTTTCTGGTGTACAGCATAGTGCTTAGATATTTATATAACTTACAAAGTCTAGTACCCACCTGACACCACGCATAGTTATTATAATATTATCGACTATATTCCCTGTTCTGTGCTTTACATCCCTGTGACTATTTTGTAATTGCCAATTTGTACTTAATTGAAGAGGCATTTTAAAGTGGTCGATATATTAGAGATGTTTTTTCAACTATGTCACTCCTGAAAGGGAAAGAATTTCTCTTGTTTTTTCTGAAGCATCTTGCAGGGGGCTGGAAACAGCACAATGGTCATGGAGAATGAGTCAGGAATAAAGAAAAAAATCAGTGGATGGATAGATGAAAAGATAGATGGAGAGTGAATGACTAGGACTTTTGATTCCAACATTATAACAATCTAGAAACTCAGAAAGGCCCTCTTGCTAAAGAAGTTAGATCCTGGATAAATTATAACACACATTTTTAAATACATTTCTGAGGTTGCCAAATGTTAAAGAAATATTCAAAGGAAGAGAAAAAAATTTACAAGAGAAGAAATGCAAAGGCAATATTGACTTGAAGGTAAATGCACTTATTGGCAACATCAAAGAGAGCCACTTGCAGGTTGGAGGAATGGAAATTAAGTCAGGGACCTTTGAAAGGTTCCACAGGAGTTCCAGGTCAGAAGTACCTCTCTGCTCCCAGCCAAACACAAGTCCTCTCTGAAGGAAGGCATTCCCAACAGAGACCATCGTGATACCCAAAGATTAAGGTTAACAAAATGTGAACTCATAATAAAAAATTACCGAACACACAGGGATACATGTTGTCACAGATTTAGATTCCTAAAGACTACAAATGTCGTAATCAGCAAATACAGGCTATTAAACAACTGTTCAGACAGTAGACAATAGGCAACTCAGGACTGAGAAGAGAAACAAATGAGATCCAACCTTACCCTACTTTTCTGCATGGAGGAAATTTCTGGAATGCAAAGCAGGATGGGGGAACCCAAACAGAGTCTAGTCATCTCACTGAGTCAAAGAAACAGACATTGGGGTTAGGAGAGGCCAAGGTGCCTAGAATTTGCAGGACAGACTATCAGAGAGAAGGGAGTTATGCAGAGAAAGGGCTTCTAAAATTTCCATTGGATCATTTTGAATCTTTGGCTGAATTCCAATCTATGCAGCATAAAGTAAATACACAAGGCTGAGCAAAGAACAGCATCTGAGAAAAGAGCAATTACCAGGGCGCTGTAAGCTGAAAAATCCAAGAGCCCACACAAGGCTAAGACTCATTGGATTTGTTTGTTTGTTTCTCTTATAGCTGTCTAATTATTTTAGCATCTTTTATTGTAAAGGTGTCTCCTGTCATTATCTTTATTCAAGGTTTTCCTGGGAGTCCTAGCCACGACAATAAGTTAAGACTCAAAGGCATCTAAATTGGAAAAGAAGAAGCATACCATCTTTATTTTTAGGCATTACAACTATATACATAGAAATTCTTAAGAAATCTATGAAGAAGTTTCTAAAATGATAAATGAGGTGAACAAGGTTGTAGGAATCAGGTTAATATATAAAAATAAGTTATATTTCTATATACTAACAAAGAACAAATAGAAATTGAATTGGAAAAATATCATTTAAAATATAAAATACTTAGAAATAAATTTAATAAAATATGTGCAAGACCTGTACACTGAAAACTACCAAGTATACCACCAGAAGACTCGATATTATAAATATGTCAATTATCCTCACTTGATCTACAGATTTAATACAAATCTAATAATTCCAAAAGGCTTTTATTTGGTGGAAATTAAAATCTGATTCTAAAATTTGTCTTAAAATGAGAAAAAATTAACCAAAACAATATTGAAAAGAAGATTCAAGTTAGTAGGAACTTATACTACCTGGTTTTAAGACTTATTAAGCTATAGTAATCAAGCTATGTAATATTGGCATAACAATATACATATTTATAAATCAATGGAACAGAATAGAAAGTCCAGAAGTAAATCTACACATATGTGGTAGTAAATTGATTTGACAAAGACACCAAGGTTCTTTAATGTAGAAAGACTCGTCTTTTCAACAAATGGTTCTAGAACAATTGAACAGCCATATGGAAAAAAACTTCAAACTCTACCTGAAACCATATACAAAAATACTCAAAATGAGCAAAGACCTAAACATAAAAACTAAAACTTTCAGAAGAAAACAGAGGAGACAGTCTTTGTGACTTTGAGGCGGGACACAGAAAGTATGACTCATAAAAGAAAAAAAATCATGAATTAGACTTAATTAAAATAGAAAAGTTCTACTCTTGGAAAGACATCATTAAGAAAATAAAAAGGCAAGCCATAGACAGGGAAAAAATATTCACAATACATATCTCTGACAAAGAATTTGCATCCAGAATATATAAGGAATTACCACAACTCATAAGAAGATAAGCAATCCAATAAAATACATGTAAAAAAGGTTGAGCAAATGTTTCACCAAAGAAAATATGCAATGGTCAACAAGCACATGAAAAGATGTTTCACTTCATTAGTCATTTGAGAAATGCAAATTAAAACCATAGCAAGTTGAGTTACCACTACAGACTTACTCAAATGGTTAGAATTAAAAGTTTGACAATACCAAGGATTGATGAGGATGTGAAGCAAATGGAGCTCTCGTGATCCTCACATAACTGTTAGAAACATTTATTCATAATAGCCTCAAACTGGAAACAAATCATTGTGTAGCAAAAGGACAGATAAACAAATTATGATATCTCCACACTGGGATACTATTCATCAACAAAAAGAAGCAAAACCACTTATACATGTAGCAGCATGAATGGATTTCATATTGTTACACAGAGAGTTGTGGGTTGAATTGTTCCTCCAAAAAGATATGTTAAAATCTAATCATCGCACCCTGTGAATGTGACATTTGGAAATGGGGTCTTTGCAGGTGTAATCGAGTTAAGATGAGGTCATACAGGATTTAGGTGGCCCCTAATTCAACATGACTGGTGTCCTGATAAGAAGAGAAGAGATGCAGAAAGACACAGAGACACAAGGAAGAATGCCATATGAAGATGGGGGCATTGGTTACGCCACCACAAACCAAGAAATTCCAAGGACAGCCAGCAACCACCAGTAACTAAGAGAGAGGCATGGAACGGCTTTTCCCTCCAATCCTCCACAAGGAACCAACCCTCCCGACACCTTAATTCCAGTCTGCTGTCCTCCTGAACTGTGAAGAAATAAATTTCTGTTTTTTTAAGCAACCCAGTTTGTAGTAGTTTCTTATGGCAGCCCTAGGAAACTAATATGGTAAGCAAAAGAAGCCAGATACAAAAGATATGTACTGTATAATTCCTATTTTTATGAAACTCTAGAAAAGACAAATCTAATCTATAGTGACAGAAGGCAGAGCAGTAACTGAGGCTGAGATGGGGGTTTATTGGAAGAAGCTGAAAAGGAGCCTCTTGGGGTGATGGATACATTCTCTATCTTGATTGTGGTGGTGGTTACATGGGTGTACTTACATTTGTGGAAACAAAACAAATAGTACCCTTAAAATGGGTGATAGATTTGCAAATAGTCCAAACGAAATTTTTAGAAATAAAAAAAGTATGTGAATTGTGCTTATTCAAAACTCAATGTGTAGACTGTATTTTGCTGGGTTGGAATCTGAGCTGTTGGTATGAATGGTTATTTATTTGAAGATACATGATAGATGACAAATGACAGATGATAGATAGATAGATAGATAGATAGATAGATAGATAGATAGATAGACAGACAGATAGATATAAGTAGGTACATACATAAATGTGTGTACATATCAGTTAGTATACACACATATATTTACTAGCTCTTTCCACTATGAGGACCTAGAAGCAGTAACACTCAGTAGCAATAAGCACATTTCATGCCCAGCTCTTGGTTTCTAAATACTATTGTCTAATAAAAAGAGCCAGGTGCCTTGAAGAAATGCCTGATTCTATGTCCGGGGCAGGAAAAATATAAGATGAGCCTAAGACATCTTGTGGTGCCAAGAACTAAGGAACTGCTTTTTTAAAAAGTCAAGAGGCAAAAAGCCAAATTGAACTTCCAATGGCCAAAGTTGCAACAATTTAAGCATCAAAACCAATCTCCTTGAAGCCATAGTGATATAAATAAATGATTTAATAATAAATAAATGATAGGAAAGAGAGAATACTTTAATATAGAAGAATGCTAATTAGTAAATGAGGGAGGACTAAGGGAAATAAAAAACCACTATTAGAACATCACAGAAATAATTGCTACAGGCAAGATCCACTGATGAATGCTAAAATTAGTGAGTGAAACTATAGAGAGAAACAGGATATTTGCATAGCCTCAGAGTATCTCCCTCATAAGACTTATTAATCACGGTAGTGTTTTTAATACATGCCCACAAATTCTTTCATACTCCTCTCTCTAGTTGGTTAGCTTAATTCCCTTCTTGGTAATTGTGGGCTGGATTTACATCTCACTTATAATAAACAGCTAGGAAAAGGGAAAACAGTAGCATTTATAGTGAGGAAACCTGGGAGATAGCACCTTAACAAAGTTAATTAAAATTAACATGACTAGTAATAAGTCATATTAATATCATGTACACTCTGACATTATGCTAAAAGAAGGGCATGTTACCTCTGTGATATTCTTTCCTCCAGTCTATAAATCTAGTCTAATCATGAGGAAACGTCAGATAATCCAAATTGATTGACATTTTACAAAGTACCTGACCAGTATTTTTCAAAAGTACAAGACTATGAAAGACAAGGAAAGACTGAAGAACAGTCATAGATTGGGAGCCTAAGGAGATGTGACAACTAAATGCCATTCGGATTCATTGAATTCTGAAACAGAAAAAAGACATTAGTGGGAAAACTGAGAAGATACAAATGAAGCCAATGGTTTAGTGAATAATATTGTACTAATATTGATGTTTTAGTCTTGATAAGTGTATCATGGCTACTTAAGATGTTAACAGTGGAAACTGGAGGGAGAATATAGGGAAATTTGTACTGTATTTGCAACTCTATAAGTCTAAAAATTATTTTAAAATAAAAGTTCTTATAAATTAGGTATAGCTCTTTAAATACATAAATGAGTCATCAGTATGAAATTATGCACCAGGTAGTCCATATCCAGGCAAAAACTGATGATCACATATTCTTAGTGCTCTCTATTAGCTCCAGTGTAATAGGGGAGAGTGAAAAGATGCAGTAGCTTATGCATGTAACTTACTAATATTAAGAAAGCTGCTGCTACTTCACCCTATGGCTAGGGTACCCTGTGGCATTTATTCTACATATGTCTCAAACTGACCGTTAATCTTTCGCTCTTCAAAATTTCAGATTTTGATTTTATTTTCCCAACTAGATTAAACCCCCAATGCCAGGAGATTGTTTTGATTTCAGTGCCTTCTTTTATATGTTTATCTAATTGTTTGTAAAGGTAGCTCTAGGTCCACACCTTCTATATCACTAGGAGATATAAAATCTTGCACGTGTCATGTACTAAAAGTGTCATTTGATTTATATTGTTTTGTGGACCGAACTGTGTACCCCCAAATTTGTATGTTGAAACCCTAACCCATAATGTGACTATATTTGGAGATACGGCTTTTAGAGGGTAATTAAGGTTAAACAAAATAATAAAGATAGGACTCTAATATGATAGGATTGATGGCCTTATAAGAAGAGGAGAGAGAGAGATGGAAGGATGGCAGGAGTCTGTCCCAGACTACAAGGAAGCAGATGCAAGGAGAGGTAGCCTGGTGCTAAGGCTATAACCTCCTTTACTGTGCCTCCACAGGGGCTTCTAGCAATGGCCATTAAGTCCATAAGTTGGATCACCTTTGAGGATTCTCAGAGGCCCTCTTAGCTGCATTTCCTCATGGGTAAAATGAGCTAGCATAAGATGTTACCATTGGAGATCCATCAAAGGAAGGCATGGCTCAGTCGCCTTGTGTTCTCAGAGGGGTGGATGTGCACACACATGATCACACACAGAAGTACAACCCTGTCTTTCTTTCTGTACATTTACTTAGGCAGTTTCAGCAGCAGGCAATCCAATCCATGTGACTGAAAGGACAGATATAGCACCAATTGGAGAGTCACTGCAAGCACTGTGAAGCAGATTTAAAACCAACCACTGGTCTCCATGCTGCCTCTGCTGGCTGCTTAGCCCCAAGGAAGTCTTCTGAAGCATTATCTTCTGGGGGGATTCCCGGAGCCTTTTTCCTCATCTCCACCAAGGAAGCCATCCAGTGGAATGGTGAATGGCCTTCCTCCAAAAAAAGGTGGAATGTGAGAATAGTGGGAACTCAGTGGTGCAGGGGTGTTCCCCGGGAAGCTGGCAGCAGGTTGTGGGGGTGGTGTGAATGGCTGTTGTGATGCCTTATGGCTTCCTAGCTTACAGATTCTTCCTTTCCATCATTTCATCAAACTTCTCTGCAATGTTTGGGATTTTTAAAAACATAAATCTTATATTTTTTCCTCTGACCTCTTGATTTTTAGCGATTCTTCTGGTGGTGAAATGCACATGGCAAAACATTTGCCATTTGTAGTATTTAGTACGTTCACAATGTTGTACAGCTATCATCTCTCTCTGGTTCTGAACTCTTTTAAGAGTTATAAGCTTATTATTAAAGAGATGTGGAAAAATGTGAAGAAAAAATAAAAATTATCCCCAATTCCACTCCCTGGGGATAACCAAGATGAATGCTAAGGTGATAGCTCCCAAACGGTGTAACACAGCAATAGGGCACAATGCTAGATCCACAAAGATGCTGTAGTGGTATTTTAAGTTTTGGGGAAAACATAGTGACATCTGTCGGGTGCTTTGCAAACTGCTAGCTCTCTAAGTCCAGTTTCAACATTAGATCATGTGACATTCCTGTCAATGATGTCACATCTTAGAGTAGCTCTTTTTTGTGTGTGTGGTTTCTAAGACAAAAGGCAAATACCACGTGAAAATTATCGTAGTGCTGGAAATGAAGTGATGGTGTCCAAGTTGATGCCACAGTCTGAGAAGTCACGCAGTGACCAACAACATACTCCATGAGTAGATAACTGGTTATTTAAGAATGAAGTATAAATCATTTTTTCTTTCAATTTATGTATACTTTCACTTTGTGTTATTTAGACCTCTCTACTTAATCAAAGGACCTCTTTGGTGTTTCTTCTGGTCTAGGGGTACCATAAATAATTACTGACACTAAGGATGCCATGAACAGAGAAAGTTTGGGAAACTCTGTTCCAGGGCATTTGCTTCTAGCTTTTTGGCATATACAAACATATGTGAATATCTTCTTCATAATCAAGCTCATATGTATGTGTGGTTTATAATGGGTATTACAATCCATTGTTTTATAGTTGGAGAAGCTAAGTTCCAAAGGGAAGTAGTCACATAGCAAATCAGGCTCCTCTTTGCCACATCCTACTGCTTCCCTCTCAGAGACCCCCAGGATGGTGGACCTCTATGGTTCCAACAAATACCAGCCCCACCAACCTTCATTTGCAGGGCCTTAGGATGACTCTGCCTATTTTAGGTGCTGGCATGGTGTGGTTTCTGATCCACTGATAAATCTTACCTCATTACCCACTTTTCTGATTCCTAAAAATTCATCTACCCTTTGACATAAAACTCATAAACAGCAGATGACTTGGAAAGGAATCCACTGAGCTATTATCAGCCATTGGTATCTCCATGTGAATGAGCTTATTAAAGTCTCTCCTGAGAGAATTTTTCATAAGGAAAAAAAGAGGTCTCTGAGAGAAGAGGGTAAGGTGGATGTCTCAGATGGGATTCACTGGAAACACAGTGATTCAAAGAGCTTTGTGCAGAAAGTATATAAAGGAGTGCTTGCCGGAGATACAGTAGTCCCCCCTTATCTGCAGGGGATACGTCCCAAGATCCCTGGTGGATGCCTGAAACCATGGATAGTCCTGAACGCTGTGTATACTGTTCCTATGCACATATACCTATGATAAAGTCTAATTCATAAATTAGGCACAGTGAGATTAAAAATAATAACTAATGATAAAATTAAAAAATTATAATAATATACTGTAATAAAAGTTATGTGAATGTAATCTTTGTCTGTCTGTCTGTCTATCTGTCTGTCTGTCTCTCTCTCTCAGATAACTAATCTGATAACCAAGATGGCTACTAAGAAGCTAACAGACAAATAGCATATACAGTGGGGATATGCTGGACAAAGGGATGATTCATGTCTCAGGTGGGATGGAGCAGGACTACAAGAGATTCCATCACGGTACTCAGAACAATGCACAATTTAAAAGCTATAAATTGTTTATTCTGGAATTTTCCATTTAATATTTTCAGACAATCGTTGATCGCGGATAACCAAAACCATGGAAAGTGAATTGGTGGATCAGGGGGAGTAGTGTACAAGGAACCTAGAAAGGTGGGACTGGGAAAGAAAGGAGCTTTTGTAACTTAGTCCTCAACCATACTACAGGACACTCTAGAGCTGAGACCACCCTTCAGAGATGTCTCAGATTGAGGCAAGGGGCCAGGTCTTTGTATCCCAGCATTAGCTAGTCACTATCTGTGGGTGTTCACCATGGAAAGAGATGTGACGCGGAGTAAGCCAGCTCCCAGCAGACCAGGCAGGTCACTGTGAGTGATGTGGCTATAAGCCATCAGTGTCCCAGTAGATAGACACTGGAGAAAAAGGCAATTATAACTGTGCTGAGTACCTCGAAGGAGAAATCTAAAGAGCTTGAGTGTGTGAATAATGAGGAAAAGCAAATCTCTTAACCTAACTTAACTGAAATGGTGCTAGAGATGGGAAGGGCAGTGTACAGCTTCAAAGAAGACCTCCCTGGAAGAGTGACATCCAGACTGAGGCTTTTAGCTTGAGGAGAGGCTGCACAGTCATAAAAAACAATAATGGATAACATGTGCAAAGGTTCTGAGGCAGAAGGAGCAGTCTTTAGCTGAGCTTGGGGCATGAGGGACTGTCACAAATTGAAGCTGGCATGTGGCCCGGGTCAACCAGGACAGGGGTACAGGGAGGGTTGGGGACATGGAAGCCAATGACTAGGGAGGTAAGTAACATGATCAAATCTCTCACTTCCTGTCTGGGATCCTTTCCCTCCCCTTAGGCTGCCTTTTGATGATCAGCCTAACCAATTTCAGATGGATGTAAATGTGATTTGCCCTAAGCTCCTACTGTGCCTCTTTGGAGGAGTCTGGGTTCCAAACAACCCCAGAGTCTCTATTGTAGGCAGTAGCCTTTCTCCTGGAACTACCCAAGGCCTTGAATGTCCCCCACATGTCTGGGGGCCCTCAGAGAAAAATGCAGGGCCTGGAAAGAAATGTTTGTCCTTGTCCTCCTCCCAACGCCCCTTCCTAACCAGAACAGACAGAGCCGACCCTCTCAAAAGAACCTTGTTGGGAAGAGGAGAGGGAAGTGAATAATCCCTTTGTTGAGCTCCTTCAGAGGAAACAGGGTGGAACGAATTAGCAGAGCACAAAGGTCTCATCTGGGAAACCACTCAGGGTTTCCAGGATCTGACCCGCTGGCAACTCTGAGGGCACCTGAGCAATCAGGGAAACACTGGCGGCAAGTCCTCCATCTAATGTCTGTCTGCTTCCGTGGGAACTCCTCCCGGAAGCCTGGGCGGAAGTGGGATGGGGTGGGGGGGGGGAGCCTGAACCATATCTGCTCACCCTCCAACCTAGCCATGTCCACAGAGGTGGCTGGTCACCCCATTCAAAACAATAGCATCCACCACAACCTGGTCAGTATTTTTTAACACTCTGAATTGGTCAATTAAATCTACCAATTGCTTTAACTGCTTTTTCTTTCTGACTCATTAGGATGATGCGATTTAATCATTCCTTTAATCAAGGCATCCATTTAAATCAGCTAATATATGGTACGGTCTTCAAAAAAAGATCTGCCAAGACAAGGTAACCCAGAAAATGATGTTTATTTAGCACTTCTCATGTGCCAGGCATTGTTCTCTGTATTTAACAGACATTCACTCGTTTGATCCCCACAATAATTCTCTGAGGTAGAAAACATTATTCTCATTGTATAGGTGAGGAAACTGAGGCACAGAGCAGTTAAGTAACATTCTGGGGCCACAGTTGGTAAATGGTGGACCCGGGGTTTGAATAAAAGTGTGGTCCATGGTTTTTAACCCAAGCTCAGAGGCACCTGTGGGGCTCTGTGGAACCCCCTCCAGGCAGCAGAGTGGTCACCTCCAACCCCTTAGATCAGGTTAGAGGCTCTGTTTCATTGGTTTTCTCTCCAGAATAAAGACTTTTAAAACAAACAGCTCTAAAGCTTCAAATAAATTTGCAAATCACTGGAAAGAGAGCTTTGTCTGAAGGGGCGGGAGATTTGCCCTTCCTTCTCTGAAACTCTGATGCAAAGGTTTGAATCAGAACCCAGGAATCAGAAGTATTTTATAAACACATCAGATGAGTCTCCTCTTGAGACAAATTTGGGAAGAAAAATGGGACCTACCTTTGTGTTCTAGCTCCTCCTGGTCCTCAATATGGCCTATGTCAAGCCCTGAGCCTCAGTTCTTCGCCTGTAAAATGGGCACAATTCCCACCCCCACTCCCTAAAGCGACAGTGAGAGGCAATGAAATCAGCACTGTGCTATAGCAGGTAAAGGACAGTCACAACATCAACCATGATGTGCTTCTTCCAAGCCACAGCTGTGGATGTGTCTGCTCCTGAGCTTGTGATGAGGGCAAAACAAAAAGGCAGATGGGGAGGGATAGACTCGGATTGGGTTTCTGGAGGATCTAAACATTGACAATATGGAGAAAACAGGTTGGAGCCAAATTTTTAACAAAAGCACATATAGATCCCTGGCTACACACTAACACCATGGCAAAAATGTTTAAATACATCTCTTGTGTATTTAAATACCACCCAGGTGGAGCGGTCCAGAGAGGGAACAGTAGCATGCTCAGAGGGGAGGGCCGTGTGTGACATGGGCTTGGGAGTCAGATAGAGATGGTATCCGGCCCCCTGCCATATACAGCCCCCTGCCATATACTAGTGCGTGACCTTGGGTAAATTGCCCCAGGCATCTGTGGCACAGTTTCCTCATCTTTAAAGTAGAAGGAATCATAGCATGTTCCCCAAGGAGCGAATTGTGAGGATCAAAGACCCTGCTCAAGACCCATGGGTAACACTCAGGCTGCAGCTCAGCTGTGCAAGGCAAAATAATCCATCTTTCCCTAGTAGTTTAATCTGGGACTTGAGCTCCCCACTTAGCTGTGGTGATAGCATAACTTCAATGAGTTTGGGGTAATTCTCCATTTTCCCCCAGGAAGAGTTCGAGTTATGGGAATTTAGGTAACCCCGGATGCTAGGGGAAGGGTAGTTAGCGTGCACCTGAAGCATTTATTCCACGGGGGCCTCTGGGACATCTCTCAGTGGAACCCTCATAGCGCAGGCATCAGTCCACAAAACTTGTCACCAAAATGATCCTCATTCCTGCCTTTCCTGCCTCTTACCTGCAAGACACCAGGATCTAGGGTCCATTTCTCAAGTCTGGGCCACCGCTAGGCATGGAAGCCAGGTAGTGCCAGAACTTGCCACCAGCCCTTCTCTTCTGGGGTCTCTTGCTGCCTCCCAGAGCTCCCTAGGGAAGCTCCCTCCTCAGTGGCCAATGCCTACTCTTCACTCCAGACCTTTCTCCCACATTTCCTCTAGACCTCTGCATCCTCTTGCTTCTTCTCAAGTCCTGGGCTCATAGGGGTCCAAAGTCAGGCAGGCTCCTTATTTTCCACTCACCATCTGTCTCATTCCTCTTCCTAATCACACAGGCTTAGCATTTTGAATGCAGAGCACAGAGAAAGCCCCCAGAAGAAAAATAACTGTTAATATCTCAAACAAGTACATCCCACCTCATTCTCCGGGACTAGGAGAAGAGTGCACTAGCAGAAGAGTGCAATACAGTAGGGAAATGGCATGAAGGTCAGTGAAGACTGGAGGGAGAACCAAAGCCCTCAGCAAAGTTTAGGCAGACTAGAAGGAGGAAATGTCCTTGGAAAGACATCTCAGGAGAAGAAACTGGTGAGCAGAGCCCAGGGGCAGAAAGATGGAATGAGAACTAAGAGGTTCAAAGTTGCCCACTCTGACTATGCCTGGAACATCTGAGTATGGACTGTTGGAATGGGCTTCTAGATGCTTTGTAAGGGAAACTGGGCTGGACACAGGCAGGCAATGGAAAGCTGGACTAGGTGCACAGCCCCCTTTATACACACATACTCAAAGGGCTCAAACCTCTGGAGCTGGCTGGAGCCATAACTGGTCCTTCCTCAGCCCCAGACTTCCAAACAGTACCTTGAAAGGAGAAACCAAATAAGCTCACATTCTCTCCCTGTACATTCTCTCCCTGCTATAATGGCTAATGAGAGGGTGGGAGGAAGAAAGTAAAAAGACAAAAAAGTGGGATTGTGGAAGTGAGGGTACTTGGCCTCCTTTATCTAGGACCCCTCCCCTGCATCACTGTTCCAAAATATTTCACAGATCATGCTCTCATTAGGCTCTTGAAATTGCCCTGCAACCTCTTGTGGATATCCCTGAGAGAGCATGATACTCTGACATTCCACGTGGATTCAAAGAAGTGACAGAAGGTGTGAGTAAGAGCAGGACCACAAGGCCATTAGCCATCTGTCTCTGAGGAAGACTTTCCCTCCCTCTGACATAGCTTGTCCTGAAGGAGAAGGGATGCTCTAGCTTGGCTCAACTTCCTTGTCCACTCTGTCCCTTTGCCTATGAGGATGTTGCTGGGGAAATTCCAGGGATGGTGGAGCCCTGAATTCCAGTCCCAGCTTGGCCACCAGCTTAGTGTCCCTTCCCCCTCTCTGAGTCTCCACATGAAAAACGAGATGGCTGGGATGGAGTCTGTGGGCCTTCCAGGGCTGAGATTCTAAATCACCACCTGCTACAGCCAGATGTCATCACAGCAAGCAGACAGAGAGCCTGCTTTGATCTTTCCAGGGGGTAGACTGGGCTGCCAGAGCTAGGACAAGGGTGCAGCTGGATGGGGTTGGGGGACAAGCTGGTGAGGATACCATTCAAATGGGAGCTTTCCAAATGCTCAGCACCCCAGACATTCAGGCCAGCTCCTGAGCATAGGTCTGTGACAGGATGCAAGGAGGATAAGAGTTCAGAAGCCCCAGGACATGCTTCAGCCAGGGGCTCAGAAGTGGATCAGCTGTGCTTGTGTCTGGATGAGCCTTGTCTGGGCTTGGTGGGGCTGGGCAAGGTGCAAGAACAGGCCAAGAGCCATGGTGGGCATGTGCTTGTAGATGTCCTGGGGCCCTACAGGTGTTGAGGGTCCAGAGAAGTCACACATACAAACACATATAAACACATACATCAGTGTGTGTGCGTTTGTGTGTGTGTGTGTGTGTGTATTTAGGCTTCACTGTCAACAGAAGGCTTTCTAGGGAAGAAAGCAGAGCCAGAGTTGAGACAGGCTCCAATCTCAGGCAAAGATTCAGCTGGGAGCACTTGTATTGCAAGGCTGGCTGTTAAATTATTAAAATACTTCAATCCCAGGGTAAATAGCTACAGACTCAAGCTCCTGGAGCAGTCTCCAATGCTATCCACCCAAATGCTGCAGTCCTAGGATCCTAACAATTCCCTACAGGCCTGCAACCAAAGGATGTGTACCAGGCTCAGCAGGGATGGACACCAGGACCACTCCAGTACCATGGCCCACATCCCTGCCAACTGATGGAGGCCCAAGTGTCACTGGAAGTTATATACGTGAATTAGCCTCCCTGCTCCCACCCCCGTTCCTCTCTGTCTCAGCTGTCCCTTTTTTTTGCCTTCATCACAGCTCTTTTCTCTGCAGAAGAATTTCTGGGTCCAGAAGAGAATCCAAGTGACCCAGATCAATGCACATTCCCACTTTGTATCTTGGGGTCCCGATGCCAAGGCTAGACACTCGGGAATTGCTCCAGAGGCTTTGGTTGGGCTGAGGGAGGAGACAGAGCTCTTTCTTGTGCTCAGACCTCATGCTCCCATCTACACCCCCTCACCCAACAGTGCAGGAACTCTGTCTCCCTCCAACAAGCATTCTGATGAGTATTCCACACCAGCTTAGTCTCTAAAAGCAGCGAGGCAGCCCCTCCCTGCAGCTGTTTGCAGACAACCTGGGAAAGGGTTTTAATCTCAGAAACAGTCAAGGTGGAGAAGGGGAGTGAGGGGCAGCCGGGAAGGCCATATGGAACCTGTTTGAGGAGCTGGGTCAGAGCCCAGCTATACCTCCATGTGCTGAGGCTCCAGGCCAGCCCTTGGCTCTGCTGGCTCAGCTCTGGCCAGAGAGGGGAAGGAGCGTGGGAGAACAGACAGGCAGGCTGCACTGGGACAAGGTGTGTGATGTGTGTTCATGGGGCTACTGTCCTTTAGGTGAGGACACCCTGGCTGGGTGGGGGGCTGGCCTGATAGCTGGGCAATATGCTAGATTCACAGAGGTCGAGTGGCATTTGGGGTTTACTCAAGGCAGTCACAGGGGCTTGTCTGGGAATGCCACTCCTGCCCAGCCCTGCCATTTCCTCGGCCTGGCTCCCAGTGGAGATGGTTCTGGAAACCCCCGGACAGTACCATTTTGTCTCCACTTTGGCTCCCCTGCCTGCACACACAGCCAATTCTCTGCCTCTGTCTACCCATTGCAAACCCACTCCCACACCTGGATGTCGGGCCTACATGATGCCAACAGTCGAGTTGACCTTGTGACAATTTGATGACAATGCTTGGACTTTGGCCTCACTGCACTGAAATCTGGATCTATCTGGATTTTGCATTGACCTCACTGGATGTTGAACCCACCCCACCAAAGTTCCAGCTCACCACTTCGGCACATGTGAAGCCTGCCTGGACATCTGTCTAGACTCCTAGGACTTCAGGATGAACTGACCAAGTTTCTGATTGACTTTGCAGAAGTTTTGATAAAACTTGACTGACTACAGCATGACCCGAGTTTTCCGAATTTCCAGCCTGCCTGACTGGATTTCTGACTCATCTGACAAAAAAGCTTTAACTGATTTTACCGATTATTATTTTAAAAACTAAACTTCTAGAGTGCTTGACAGAGCTCTCTGGATTTTTTTTTTTTTAACTAAACAACTGGAATAAATAACAAGAAATCATGTGGGCAGCCTTGACTGGCTGGCCCTATAAGCAGTGCACCCCCACCTCACAACCAAGTTTCATCCACAGCCAGCCTGTCTCATCTAAAGAGGGGATAGAGCAAGAGGTGCCCACTGGTTCTTTAGCTCCCTTCTGGAATCTTCTAACATTCAAGTGCCTGTTTCTTTACTGACACTTCCAATCAACTGTTCTCTGCCTTCTTTCTCCATGCTTCTAGCCTTGCCCCAGCTATTGGAACAGGAGCCAGCAGTTCTAGGAAACAACACTCCTGATTCAGCTTGATTGGAGGCCCCGTTTCCTGCTGAGAAGTCTTAGAAAAAGCAAGGGCTCAAGGCTCAGCCCTGCAAGTTCTAGCTGTGTGATCTCAGGACATGTCAACAAACTTTTCTGAACTTTGGTTTAATCATTTCCAAAATGAGCAAAATTCTCCTAGTTAGATCTTGAGTTTGTTTTGAGGGTTTTGGCAAGAATACTAACAAATAGCTAAGGCTTGTGCATTTACTCTGAGCCAGACTCTGTTCCAGAGCTGTATATAGCCTTAGGATCCTCATCTAATCCTTCCTAAAGCTCATTAAGTCTAGCAAGTGGCAGAGTCACAGTCCCAGCAAGCAGAGGCTGGACCCTCAGCAACTCTGCAATCCTGCCTCTTGGGTTTGCTTTACCCTAGTGGAGTCCAGTGAGTGTTAGCTAGCATTATCTTCCTCATCACCCTAACTATTATCAGCCTGTTTCTCAGGACAATCAGGCTGCTCACCATTTTGGTGAGGCATTTGTAATTTGATGGTGTGACTTTATATTCTTTTGGGAACACTAAAGAGCAAGGGTCCTCCCAGTAACCCCCACCCCACCCCCATACCAAGTAAGCCCTGGATATTTGCAAACCCTCCAGGCATGTCAGAACCACAGGGTTCACTCCGTTATTTGGGACCTTTGTCAATCTCCTCACATCTGGCCTGACTTTACCATGTGAACCTCCTCAATTTCTTTACTGGTACCTTAATGGGAAGCAGATTTGCAAAGTGTTCCCCAGTCTATGGTGTATGCTGGTATTTACCAGGCTATAGGCTGTAAGCTGTGGACAGTGACAATGAAGAATCTGGGCCCTGTTTCTGACCTTGAGTAACTCCTGTGCCTACACTGGTCTTCTTGTCTTCTCCAGGGTGGGAGAGAAGGCAGGATGTCAGAACAATAATTTCATTCCTCACTCTAAGAGAAGTTATTTAATAGGGAGAGTTGGTGACAAGTGCTGTGGGCTGCTGTTTTCAGAAGTCTCTGTTTTATGTCCCTGTGGGCCCCTATTTGTGTGCTGTCCAGACAGTTGCCTCAGCTCTTCTTCATTTCTACTCTTCCTTGCCTTTGTACCTGCTGTTCTCTGCCCTGTAAGTCTTCTCCTCCTTTATGTACTTAGTCAGCTTTTATTGAAAATCATCTACATGTTAGAGATGATGCAGGAGCTCAAGGCACAAAGACACAATCCTGGCCTTCAGTGGCTCACAGTGGCAGAAACATGCAAAGTATCAAAGGATCATAGGCCTGGGACACCTAAGCCAGCCAGGGCAAGATGAGGGAAAAAATCAGGAATCCTATGGGAGGTAGCATCTAACTAGATTTCTATCTTGCTCACCTAGAGAACTCTTACTCATCTTTCAACACCCAGCTCAAATAGTACCTCTTCTTTGAAACATTCTTAGAGCTCTACAAACATATTAAATGTCTCTCTCCAGAACTCACTTGGCTTTGGACACAGAATTGAGAGCACTAGTCATCACATTGTTTAAGTCAATTGTTCCTAATCCTCTCTAGACTGCAAACTCCCCGAGGACAGAGTGAATTCAATTTCTACAGGGCCCTGTAGAAGTTTAATAAATATTTGTTCAAAGTAAGTCTTTATATATCTACATGTATTTAAACACAAGTGCATGCACATGTGTATGTGGCTGCACATCTGTGAGCAGGGGCATGGTGGTTATGGGGTGGGGGTAGTTCTTAGGAGTCTTTAAAGTGTTTTCCTCACTAAGGTCTCTCAGCTCCTTCTCATGACTCTGTCCTCTCCATGTGGACAAGTGTGATAGCGGGCTCCCCAGTGTTTGGAAGTTGAAAGATTGATTCAGGAGGAGGAGAAAGGGGAGCAGGGCTGGGAGACACTGATGCATCAACCTCCATCCATGCTTTCCTCACAGTGAGCTCAGCCTGGCAGCCAAGGCTTAGAGAGCACACCAAGAGATACCCAGCCCACCTTAGCCAGAGGGACCCTCCTCTTGACTCCCTACATGTCTGCTTCCAGAAAAATGCCTCTACCCTTGAAAAAGCCTTCCACTACTCCAACCTACAACAGGAGCTTGGTATAAAGGTACCAAGGGACATTAGTGTACTGACCATTGAACATTCTGGACAGAGACCTAGAGCTGGATCACAGGTTAATTCCTGTTTAGAAACTCGTATCTCAGCTGGGCCCTTCCCCTTCCTGGGGGAAGTCAGTTGCATGGGTTGGTCCAAGCTGGGCTCCATCCTGACACGCTAAGAAGGCAAAGAAGGAGAAAGTCCTCCAGGCGCTGAAACCACTACATGCTACCCAAAGGGCCCCACTGCCTGGGTGTGATAGTAACAGTCCTTGCTTCTACATGGACCTTGGTAATTTCCAAGGAAACTTCTACATATTGTCCATTTGATAACATTTGTTGAGCCTTTACTTTGTGCCTGGCATCGTGCCTTCCTATTAATAACTCAAATGGGCGCTATGCTGTCCTTCACATGCATCACTGTTTGGTCCTCACAATGACCCCTTTGTAAAGATGAAGATAATGAGACTCAGTTTATCTATTTCTCAAGGACACACAGTGCTAGGTGGTAGAACCAGGACTTGGATCCATCTCTCACAGGTGACTCAGACCCCCACACTCTTCTACCCCCTGTTTACACTTTTCACCTTCCCCCAATAACCATGAAAAGGTTGGATCAAGTATTAATGTCCCCTCTTAAATATAAGGAGGAAAATTGACACTTGGTGGGTGTAGGAGACTTTTCAGAGATCTCACAGAGGCCAGGCAACCTGGCTCCAACATCCATGCTGCCCAAAAGAGAAAACTTACCCCAATGCTGCCTCCAAATAAAGGCTCATCAAGGCTTTGCCTCACATCCCCAGTCTCCTTTCCAGACCTTGCCATACAAGATGCCATGACAGGTAGAGACAGGCTCTGAAGAATGAAAGTGTCTCCTACTGCAATTGGTTTGTGACGCATCAGCACTCACAAACATGGGCTTCAGAGCAGCATCCAGCCAACTGCTGGCCCCATGGGGCTCTTCTCCCCCAGATCTCTCTCTTCAGGGTCAGGAGTGACCCAGCATTCCTGGTGGCTGAGGCACAGAAGCATTTTTCCTGATCTTGCCCACCCAGCCAAGGGCTTCAGGCTTTGTGACAAGGTCAATAGTTGCCCAAATGTCGTCAGATCTATTTTCAGTTTTCATACTGGCCAACACCAACCAGGCCTGTTTCTCATCCATCTCTTCCCACTGACTCTGTCAGCCGTTCTCTAAACTGCTTGTGTTTTTCACTCAGAGCCAAAGGTTTTCCCAGTGTTTTAAGACCTACTCAGAGGGCAAACTGCTCCCAAAAGCAAGACGTGAAGTTTTAGAAGACAAAAATGACACAGGGTTTCCAGACCCTTGAATTCTACCCCCTAATTATAAGAAGGTCCAGTGAGTCCCAGGAAACCCCCAAGGTCATGGGTCCTTGCCATTTGTCCACTGGGAGTCCCTATCTCCAGGCTAGTCCCACAGGAGTCACCTTCTCTTGGAGCATGAAAGTTTGAAACTCTAATTATTCAGAAATTTGATGAGTACAGAAGAAAAACAGTTGCAATAAGAAAACTTGTGTCAAGCCCCAGCTCTGGCCACACATTGTGTGGTCTCAGGCAAGTCTCCCTGTGGCTCTGGGCATCAGTTTATTCACTGTTTTAATGAAAAAGGCTGGACTATGCCTCGGAATATGATTCTGGCTTTGGATATAGTTCTACTCTTTAACATGATCAGTCTAGAAAAATCACTCTGATAAGGAAGTTTTTATTTTCAAGTCTCTATTCTTATCATTCTACCCACTCTTATATCATCTCTGATAGTACATGAAATTAATTATCCATGTGCTACTTACATTTACAGTAAGATGAAGAAGAGAGCTGACATTTATGGAGCTCTTACTATGTGCCAGACCCCTTCTAAGTGTGCTCTCTATGTACTAACTCATGTAATTGTCTAACAAGCGTATACAACAGGTGTTGTGGGTCCCCACCCCGCTCCTTTTACAGATGAGCAACATGAGGCTTTGAGAAGTAACATAATGTGCTAATGTGGCTAAAAAGCATTGGAGCCAGGCTTTGAAGCCAGGTGGCTGTCACCAGAGCATGCATGCTTAATAATGATGCCACACAGTCACAACAAGATGAACAAGACCCAACAAAGAAAGGAAGATGGGACTGTACATAAAATATTTTAATACAAACTGAGAAAGTGATAAGTGACCAAGAGAGAAGCAGATAACATCCCTAGGAATTTAAGAGGAGGGGAAGATTTCTTCCAGCTGGAATGAGAGGGAAATTTTATGGCGGTGACATTTCAGCTGAGCCTTGAAGGACAAGTAGGATTTGGAGGTGTGGAGATTTGGGGAGAGGGAGCAGCTGGCTTTGCTGGGGATGATAAGCACCACAGGAAAGAGGCAGACCAGAGAAGAGAACATCAGCCAAGTTGGAGAGGATTGGTAAAGACCCTCTATACTGTATGAAGACAATGAAGAGGCAAGGGCATTGGGATGGGAGAGACACAGGGCTGAGCTTTGGGTATCCTGAATTATGTGCAGTCAACAGAAGCAGGGAGGAGAGCCTGGAAGCAGGAACAGAACGTACACTCGGGGTTCTGGCAGGAGACAGTGCAACTCAGGGAAGTCAGTTGATGCATGAATAAGCCCATTGCTCCTGGAGGGGAGAGTGGCATCAATGAGGGATGAAAAAGTCTCAGAGGTGGGTAGCAGAGAAGACTTTGCCACCATTAGGCCTGCCAGGGAAGGGCAGAAAATTGCATCACTGGACCCTGAGAGCAAGACACCCAGACCAATGGGAATCACCAACAAGACATGGCCCGGAGCAGGAATGGAGCAAGAAGAACCCCAATCACATCTCCTGGGGCTTTCTGTAGGCAGTGAGCAGAGCTGCTGGCAAGAAAGTGCCATGAAAGAGAGAGCAAGGTTCAGTTTCTGGGTACACAGAGCAGGGCAGAGAAGGATGGAGAGGGACATGGCAGAGATGGGGAGACAAAGAGAGAAGACTCACCAGCCCAGACCAGATTTAGAAATTATTGTAATGGTTTGGAGAAAAGACACTGAGAGATTGAACCAGGGCAGTCACAGTGGAAAGGAAGGTTGTGGGGATAGATGTCGGGGAGCTTCAGGAAGTAAGTTTGGCAGAATTTGGCAGGCAGTTAACTGCAAAAAAAAAGAAAAGCTTGAGTACCTGCTGAGTGCCAGGTGTACATGTACATGTAGACTTTTTATGTTAATTTAAAAAAAACCCACAAGGATCTGTTCTGCCTTGTTTTTCATGAAGAATGAGACATCAACCATGGTGATGAATGATACATCAGACAGGTTATCATGAAAGAACCAGTAAAGCAGGATCTTCTCCACATTGTAGTCACCAATTACCTGGCACGTATCTCTGCAGATGGGCGTCTTGGGTGAATTACCTTCACCATTCTGCAGAGGAAGGAGCTGAGTCCCAGGGAATTCCAGTGGTTTGGGGAAGGTCATGAAGCAAAATGGCAGCAGAGCCAGAACCCAAAGCTGCTACCATCCCCTCATCAGACCAGCTGGTGTGTTGTGAAAGATGACTCTCCAGCCCAGTCCAGCTGAGGAAACTGGGGGACTCCTTTCCAATATCCTCTGCCTGGAATGGGCCTCACCCCCTCCATATCCACCCTCTCTTTATCCGGCTCCTTTGCCACCAGGGCCTCAAGACAAAGGAACTAATCAAAGAGGGTGCCTAGCCAAGCATCCCCAGAACAACCCCCTGCTCTGGGTGTCCATGACGTGCTCTCCGTTCAGCAGGTCACTGCGGCAGTCGATCACAGTGATAGATTGTGAAAGAAATGGTACCACTCAAAGCCGTGTAAAGCAGTGTCATTATCCTGCCACAGGTTTTTGGCAATTCTTCAAGTCTGGATTGTTTTATGTCTAATTACATATCACTGTGTGTATAATATGTTATATTATGTTTCACATAATAAACATATGGAAAATCTTTTTCGTTTTCCATTAGCCCTTGCCCAGAAATGAACAGTTTTCTGGTGTGTGCTTACACAATAAAGAAACAGTTGTTTCAGACACCATAACACTTCATAACTGAACTTTATGGGCCCCTGTTGCTCTGATTCACAGGGCTTGAAAGAGGCACCTGGGTTTTCCGCATGTTGTCTCTGATCTGGAAGCAAAGGCTGCTTGTCAGGAGCAATGTCCCGGATGGCTGTAAACCTAGACAGCGCCTCAGTCTGAGAGACAAAGGGACTGTCAGGCTATTAGAGGGTGACATGCTGACTCCTGAGGGTGAGACCTGGCGGCAAAGGATTTCCTGTAGCTGTAGTGCTAATAGAAATGCCAGGGTCTCATGAACATTAATCAGTCATGGGCATCTCATCTAACAATCAATCTACATGCATTTGTGAAGCACCTTCTATGTGCCCAGATCTGTTCTGAGTAGGGAAAGAAAGAGGTATAGAGTGGGGAGGAGAACACCGAAGAATAGAGGTGCAAAGATAATTCATGATGTGGTTAGGAGAGCCAAATTTGAACTGAATGGCCTGGGTTCGAGGCTAGACTCTACTGCTTACCAGCTGTAAAATGTTTGACCAATCACTGAAAACCTCTCCAAACCCGTTTACACATCGATTAAGTGAGACTGCCATGCTATAGCCTCATGGAGTTGTTCTGAAAATGAGATCATCCAAGTTAAGGAGCTCTACCTGTCCCTGGCCCAGAGTGTGCGCTCAGAGATTGCCTACTATTACTATTATCATTATTCTCACATCATCTACGATGGGGCTGTGCAGTGGCAGGTTGGGAAACAAAGGGTATATAAGACATCGCCCTGAAATTCAGTCCTGGGTTTGAAGGCCAGCTCAGAGCTGACCAAGGAGGTCAGCCCTGTGGTGTACACAGGGGACACCTGGGAGACAACCTGGGGGACAACCTGGCACTGGGCTATCATCAGTACAGAAGGGCTGGGCTGCTGTAGGCTGGAGACAACAAGGGCTTCCTAAGGGACATAGAACTTGGGCAAAAGGCATAGAAAGATATGGAGAAATGGAAAAGGGAAGCATGACCAAAAGTAGGAAGAAAGAACACAATGTTTTGTGAGAGCATAAAATCATCTACCATCCATGCCTCAAATGTCAATCATGCCTCTACTGTTACAAGTACTTACCAAGTGCCAGGCAGCCTTCCAAGCATGGAAGGCTCCTTGCTCCAGAGCTCCTTGCTGCTGGTCTAGGGGGTCAAGATGTATACTCATGAAACTACAATAAGTCATGTACCTAACGACATTCTGGTCAACGACAGACAGTACATACAGCAGTGGTCCCATAAGATGATAATGGAGCTGAAAAATTCCTATTGCCTAGTGACGTCACAGTCCTTATAATATTGTAACACAATTCATCACTCATAGCTATTAACATAGAATAAGAATACAAAGAAATACATGTTTTTTTACAACTGTACAAAATGTGTTTTAAAGCTAAGTGTTATAAGAGTCAAAAAGTTTTAAAATTTTTAAAGTTTCTAAAGTAAAAACATTACAGTAAACTAAGGTTAATTTATTATTGAAGAAAGAAAAAATTTAAATTAATTTAATGTAGCCTAATTGTACAGTGTTCATAAAGTCTACAGTAGTGTACAGTAATGTCCTAGATCCTCTCATTTTTTCACTGTTCACTCACTGACTCACTCAGAGCAACTTCCGGTCCTGTAGGCATGTTTCATAGTAAGTGCCCTATACAGGTGTACCATTTTTTATCTTTTATACAGTATTTTTACTATACATTTTCTATGTTTAAATAAACAAATACTTACTCTTGTGTTATAACTGCCTAGAATTTCAATACAGTGACATGCTGTACAGGTTTATAGCCTAGGAGTAATGGCTATACCATATAGCCTAGGTGAGTAGTAGACTATTCCATCTAGGTTTGTGCAAGTGCACTCGATGACGTTCGTGCAATGATGAAATCACCTAACAACATGTTTCTCGGAGTAGATCTCCTTTTTTAAGCAATATGTGACTTGTACGGTGACCTCTATGCTCAAGGAAAGCTTCATAGTACAAAGGAACAGCATGCATCATGGTCAGGGATAAGTAAAGAGTCACAGGTTTGGAAGCCTTTTGACCTGGCCTACTTGAGCATGTGATAAGGACATGCACTGTGGGTAGAGAGAGGTTGGGTTGGGCAGATACTTCAAATGAAAAGGCCATTTCAACTTTGGCCCTACTAGGCCAGATGCCACTCCCAATACCATAACCCATTGAATGTCGTCAGTTCCATGAGGACAAGCGCCTAGTCTACCATGTTCAAACATAGCTGGCACATCACAGATGCTCCAAATATGTACTAAATGGAGGAGTTATTGGTAACTGAACTACATCCTGGCTAGTGTCTCCTGTTTGCAACTCCAGACCACTCTCCATCCATCTCCGTCTTACTTTCTCCACAGGAGGCTAATGGCCATGAACCACCTCAGTGGGCTCCCATGCCATCTGATTGTGCTTGAGTTTTATTTTTTTAAAAAAGTAATATAAATGAAGCCACTTTAAAATAAAGTCAGAGTTGCGATCTCAGACAATGGCACATCTTATATATCAAACCTTCGGAATGTTAAAACAGGGCAAAATAACCTCTAGACTAGTCCTACAGCAACATCGTGTCCCAAAGAACTATTTGCAAGGATAACAAGAAAGCAGACATTATGACTACCAGACTGCCTATAGGACTGAAAATTAAAAACAGTCTTTAAAATTAGCTTCTCTATGTTGGCTTTTCTGCTCTAATAGAAATGCCTTCCTTCTATTGGTGTAATTGTTTCCCTTTCCTTTCTCATAAATATGCCTTGCCTTTGTCTCCTAATTGGAACACTATTTGGGTTTCTGCCAGGAATTGACACTTTCTGAATAGCTATTTTTTAAAATCTGAAATAAATGCTTGTTGCCTCACACTTCAAAAAGCCTTTTATTTTTAGGTTAACAGTTTGGACAATGGGAAGTCCAGATAGAAGACTAGAGAGAAAGAGAAGAGTGATCTACAAACCTGGCTGCCTCCCTAGAGAATCTCCTCTGAAGTTCCTCTCACAGCGGGCTCCACTACACATATATGATCTCTCCCGGGTGCCAGCAACCTCTCCCTCTTGTAAACCAGCCTAGAGATGGTAACTCTGTACCATCCACTGTATATCCCCTCCACTCTGGTCACACCTCTGTAAACATCTCTTTGTAAATTAAACCTCAAGTTGTCTTAATTTGAGTGTCATTTGTTTCTTTTTGAGACTCTGATGACATGGTCTCCAATTTCAACTTTCTTGTGGCAAAAGTCTAATGCAGTGCTGTCCCTTTCTTCTCAATTCTGGGAGTTTGGTAGAATATGTAGATATCTGATGGACTCTGGACCAACCATAGCCTCCTTAATTCAACCTTTTTTCCTACTCCACAAACACTGTAGAACAGGAAGGATCCTGAAGAGAATTTGCAAAGAGAAATCAAGTGAGTGAACGCACTCAGCAGTGTTGGTTGTTAAGCTCTTCTTCCTTTCTCCTCTGTTCCACTGGTAGCCTTGGTGGACAACCACTGGCAGCAGAAATCAAAGAACACAGAATAGCAGATTTGAAAGGAAGCTTAGAGATCCTCTAGACCAACCTGTTTCCGTCACCACCACCTCTCCTTCCATCTCCTCTCTCACCACCTCTGCTGTCACCACCACAACCACCATCACCATGTTCAGCACCACTACTACCACCATCTCCTCTACAACTATTGTCACCAGGTCCACCACTACCTCTACCATCACAGCCATCAAAACCATGCTTACCACCACCATCCCTACCATAACCACTATGCCCAAACTAATACCAGCACCACCTTGACCAACATCATCACCACCACCATTATAACTGTGCCAAACACAATTACTATCATCTCTACCAGCACCACATGCAGCCCCACCACACCACCTCCAGAACACCAAGCACCACCACTGTATAGAAAGAAAGAATAAGAGCCAGGAGGACATGTGATTTGCAAGATAGAACACTTAGTGGTTTAAATAGAACTAGAACTCAATTCTCTTAACTTTTAGTTAAAAAGACTAATCTCAAGTAAGTGACTTCAACCACAATTTAAAATATAAAACAAAAGAAAGTACGGTATCAGAGAACAATATTTGTCTCACATTGATTTTTTTAAAAAATGGACTATTTTTTAATAGTTTTAGGGTCACAGTAAAACTGAACAGAAGGCACAGAGAGTTCCAATAAACCCCTGTCCCCACATAAGCTTCCGCCACTATCGACCTTGTGCACTATAGTAGTACATTTGTTATAAATGATGAACCTACACTGACATGTCATTATCACCTAGAGTCCATAGTTTACATTAGGGTTCACTCTTGGTGTCGTATACTCTATGGGTTTTGACAAACGTATAATGACATGTATCACCGTTAAGTATACAAAGTAGTTTCACTGCTCTAAAAATCTTCTGTGCTCCACCATTCATCCTTCTTCATCCTTCCTTCCCCCAACCCCTAAAAACCACTGACCCTTTTACTGTCTCCATAGTTTTGCCTATTCCAGAATGTCATATAGTTGAAGTCATACAGAACAGTAGCATTTTCAGATTGGCTTCTATCACTTAGTAATATGCATTTAAGTTTCCTCCATGTCTTTTCATGGCTTGACAGTGCATTTCTTTTTAGTGCTAAATAATATCCCATTGAGTAGATGTGCCACAGTTCATTTATTCGTTTACCTACTGAAGGATATTTTGGTTGTTCCAAGCTTTAGCAATTATAAATAAAGCTGCTATAAACATCTGTGTGCAGGTTTTTGTACATAGTTATCAACTCACTTGAGTAAATACCAAGGAGCGTGAATACTGGGTCATATGTTAAGAATATGTTTATTTTTGTATGAAACTACCAAACTGTCTTCCAAAGTGACTGTACCATTTGGCATGCCCACAGGCCATAAATGAGAGTTCCTGTTGATCCACATCCTCACCACCATTTGGTGTTGTCAGTGTTTCTTATTTTGGCTATTCTAATAGGCTCGTAGTGTTATCTCATCATTGTTTTAATTTGCAATTCTCTAATGACATATAATTTTGAGCATCTTTTCCTATGTTTACTTGCCATCTGTATATTTTCTTTGTTGAGGTGTATGTTCAGGTCTTTTGCTCATTTTTAAATTGGGTTGTTAATTTTCTTATTGCTGAGTTGCAAAAGTTCTTTGCATATTTTTGATAAGTCCTTTATTAGATACATCTTTTGCAAATATTTTCTCCTAGTCTATGGATTGTCTTCGTATTCTTTTGACAGTTTTACACAAAGCAGGCATTTTTAATTTTAATGAAGTCCAGCTCATTTCTTTTATGGATTGTGCCTTTGGTCATCACCATATTCCACGTATGTAGATTTTCTCTTAAGTTATCTTCTACAAGTTTTATAGTTTGGGGTTTTTATTTATATCTATGATCTACTTTGAGTTACTCATATTAATTTTTTCGACAGTTTACCATCAAATTTTCTTTAAAACACAAAACTGGTATTAAAACTGCAGAGTCCTCTATTTCAGTTATATTTTACCAAATTCTGGTGAGTTTTTGAATAATAATCACAGGTTAGTACGTTCTTCTATTTATGTTCCAATTTCCAAACCTGAGCTTTATTTTTCTTAAATTCAGTTTTCTACTTGATCACTGGGGTTAGCTTGTGAAAAAACAAAATAAAGTATCTTCCCTTGGGTTGAGGCGTGAGCTGTAAAATTCACACACAAGTTTCCATCAAGAATGGGTGCAGCCATAATCCTCACAGGTGAATTGTGTTTGGCCTGATGAGTAAGTGCAAGAAAATTCAACTGTTTGACAAGTAATAATACTACTGGCTCACTTTTATATTTTTCAAAGTAATTTTCTATCTATTATTATATGTGATCCTCAAAATAACTGCAAGAGAATAGCATCTTTGTCATCATTTTACAGGTGAGGAAACTGAAATGTGAATGCTCAGTGTCACAGTGTGAGTAAGTGGCAGAGACAAGCTGAGAGCAAGACTGGTGGCAATGATGATGATGGCTGATGTTTGCTGAGAGCATCCTCTGTGTTAAGCATTTCATATGCCTTATCACATTTAACGAAGACTGGGTAGCTTGTCTTTTTTAGTTGCCTTGATCCCATAAAACAATATGTGATCATCCGCCATTCACTCCATTAAACCAGGCTCAGCCCAGCACCTTTGGATCCTATGATAATAACTACAAAAAGCTCAGGAGTGAAAAGCAGGAAAGTAATAAGAGTAGGGTTGGTATTGCTTCTTAAATGTGTATTGACTGCTTTTTGCCTGAAGACATGTTTGCTGGTTCCTCTCAAAGGGGCACTGTAGTGAGAGTCAGGGCTCTCTGCTATCTTCTAGCCAGGTGGCAAAGAAAGACATTGATGCCCTTGGGGCTCTACTTCAACCCTATAAAGAGGAGATTGGAGGAGAATGGGAATTTTCACATTGTGCTCTGAGGAGGCCTAGGGTCACTCCAGAAGAGCCTCGGGGGACATAAAGGGAAGGCCAAAAGGGAGCACCTTCAGGGCCTCACTTCTTCACTTCTCCAGCCAGAAAACCCTCTTCATCCATGTCTATATTGAGTTTCCACAGATTCTGTTGAGAAAAGACCTTCATGTATAAAATCTGAAATCCTGTCAATGATGTCTCAGGTCTTGTGGTGCCTATTTTGTTTTTGTTGTTCATTTTCCATTCTCTCTTTCAGTTGACAGTGCCTGGATTTGAGTTTGGGGAGACACCCCCACCTCACACCATGGGCTCTGAATGATGCTGACCTCATCTTTCATCCTCAGGCCAAGCTAATCAACGTATTCCATCCTCTGTCCACTGTGATTGGTTCAGGGATGAGCACATGACCATGTCTGACCAACCAGAGCCAGCGAGACACAACTTGTGACTTACATTTGAGGATTCTGTTCAGGAGGACTTCCTCCTACTGGTCTGGGTGTAGACGTGCTATGGACCTTAAACTATGAGGGCTGCCATGCAAGCCTGAGAGTGGAGATGATCCAGAGAGACTGGAGCCAAATAAATATCCTGGAGAAGTCATATGAGCCAAACTGAACTGGATCCATCTCTGGACCTTCCACCTGTGTGAGCAAAAGTATCTCTTTGCTTAATCTAGGCTGGCTCAGCTCTTCTGTCATTCATAATCCAAGAAATCCTAAGTGGACAGATACGGAAAAGAGTATATATTGGGATGAAGACAAGTAGGTTTGAATTTTGATTTGCTACTAACCATCTATGTTCCTTTAGAGAAAGCATTTGGCCTATCTTAGCCTTGGTGATCCTATCTGTAAAATTTGGGTCAGAATAACTAGGGTATGGGATTGTTGAGATAATTTAAAAAGCCTGAATATGATGTCACATATATGTGGAATCTAAGGAACAAAAAGGATAAACTAACCCAAAACAGACTCACAAATATAGAGGACAATCTGGTGACAGCCAGAAGGGAAAAGGATTGGAGGGCTGGAAGAATGGGGTGAAGGGTTAAAGAAGTACATATTAGTAGTCAATAGATGGTCTCAGGGATGGGGAGCATGGCATAGGGAATGCAGTTGGCATTAATGTAATGGCCAGGTGGAGAGCCAGAGGAGAGAAAGAGCAATTAGGGTGATCATTTTATAAAGCATATAAATATATAACCAATGTGCTCTGTACTTGAAACTAATAAAATAAAATTTTAAAAAAGAATAAAAAATAAAAAGTAAAATAAAATAAAAAGTCTAAATAGTATATGATGCCCTTTCATGCAACAATTCATTCACAACACAGAGGTAGGTACTATGCTGTGCCATGTACTGTGTAGAGTTGCGGATTCAGGATAAGCAAAAGCAGACTCAATCCCACCTCACAGAGCTCATATCTGGTGCCAAGGACAAATAAATATGTGCCTTTTCCTTGGGATACTTTGAAAAAGAGCTGGATGCTCAGTGAGAGAATAACTGGGGGGAAGGATACTGCTGTAGGTGAGGGGCTCTAGAAGGCCTCTTTGATGCCTACAAAATTGGACTAAGCCAGCAAGTAAAAAGTTGGGAAGAATGTTTCAGGCAGACAAGAATGTAGTGACCATGACAGACGCTGTCATTTTTTTCATCTAGTGGCCGTGCCCTGCCTTGCTACAACACAAACTGCTGACTAAGAGAGTCTGAGACGTCTCGGTTTTGTTCAATTATTGGGTGGCCATGTTCTTTAAGGGGCACATGGACCTTCCCCAGTTCACAGTGGGTTGTATCTGGTCCAGGCTAACCACAGTGTGTCCCCTCACTGCCCCACTGGCTGAGTATGTGCTGCAGTGCTAAACAATGAACAAGAGGGAACTCAGAGAGAGGCTTCTGGACACGGTTTCATGATTAATAAAGAGAGACCCCAGGAGGAAATGTATTTTCTTCTGTCTCTGGATGTTGTCCTCTGCAGGTGCCTCTGGAATTGTGGCAGCCTCAACGTCATCCAAACAGGCTGAGGATAACAGAGCAGAGACAGTGGGGACTCTGGATTTGTGATGCTTCTGAGTCAGCAGAGCGGCCTCTCTGTGCCCTGCCTCCAGAAGTCTTGCTTCAGGAAGTGACGCATTGTCCTTACTTACAGGCTTTCAGTCATGTACAGCCTCAAGTGTCCTGAGTGACATGGTGAGTGAGGGGTAGTGACAGAGATGAGGCACAGCAGTGGCTAGGAAAGCAGGGCAGGCAGAAGTGTAGGTAAAAAAAAGCATCTAAATGGAGCAAACTAGGTGACTGGGGCATGTTGCTGCCAGGATGTGCTGACTGAGCTGGTCAGTGTCTCTGCAGCTACCTGTGAATCCAGACATCCATAATTCCGGTGGGATTGGGCTGATTCCCAGTTGGTCACACTGGTACAAAGCCCAGAGAAGTGCTCAGGAAAGCTCAGAAATTAGGAATCAAACAGTTCCTGTTTTGACCTTCTGTTTAACCTTGGACAAGTTCCTTTCTCATCCCCTCCCTCATCCCTGACCCGTTTTCTCCCTTGTAAAATGATAGTCAGTGGTCAAGGTCATGTGAAAAGGCAAATGTGAATGGCTGTTAAGCGCCCCTCACTCTTTCCTCTTGCTCTTTCTCTGTCATCAACCCTGTAGCTAGGGCTCCCTTTCTCCCCGTCCCACCCGGTCTGCTGCAGTGAGGGGGCCGAACAGATGGAGCCATGTGTATGGAGTTATCTGCTCATGTTGCCTTTCCCCACATGCTGCTGATTAAGGCTTGGATGGGGGTGGGGGTGGGGACTGAAGAGACAACCGACCTCTGGGGAGTTGGTGAGAGAAAAACAAAGCTGTCTTCTCCCCTAGTGCTTTCCCTGCACATTGCCGCTGGTCATACCTGTTAAATACAGGTCAGTGCTCCTAGCTGTTCCCATGAGGTTGGGTGATTCTTCGGTGCCCATCTTTGGGTTCTCATGAAAGCTTGGTGTGGCTTTCCAATAAATGTCCTAATCTGAAACAGCTTGGGCGTGTCTCTATACCCTTCAACCAAGCGAAATGGATGAATAAGTGAATAACTGTAATGGTTAATTGTATGTGTCAATTTGGCAGGATCACATTATTTCGGATGTTTCTGTGAAATTGTGTTTTGGTTAAGATGAGCATTTAAATAAGTGGACTCTGAATAAAGCAGATTGCCTTCCATACTGTGGATGGGCCTCATCCAATCAGGTGAAGGTATATATATTTAAAAAAAGCCTGATCTCTCTCAAGCAAGAGAGAATTCTGCAGCAGGCAATCTTCATATTTGAACTGCAACACTAGCTGTTCCCTGGTCTCCAGCCTGACAGCCTTAAAAGTTGAACTACAGCATCAGCTCTTCCCTGGGTCCCTACCTTACCTGCCTATCCCACAAATTTCAGACTTGCCAGTCTTCATAATTGTGTGAGCCAATTCCTCAAAAAAAAATATGTAGGTAGGTAGATAGTTAGAGCCTGTTTCTGTTTCTCTGGAGCACTCTCACTAATACAATGACATTTTAGGCAAATCCATACAAATGAGAGTAAAGTCTGGTATCTCGGGTGAGGACCCTCAGGTAAGGTCCAGATGTGTGTGTAAAATTCCACACGCAATCCGAAGACAACATAGACCACTCCAGGGCATGGCGTTGCCCCCCAGGACTCCAGAGCAATGTGTGTGTGGACCCCTTCCAAAAGTAAAAATGGCATCCACTTGGGCTTAGTTCTCCCTGTGGCTCTGGTGAGCTGTCTGGAGTGTCCTTGAGACCTCTGTGTTTCCCAGGCCAGGGTAGGACACAACTGAGCCTGTCTTCCCAGAGAATGCTCCATACTCACTGAGTCTAGCCTGTGCCGACCAATAGGCTGAAGGCTCCATGGGCTCAGCAGAGAACTCCAAGCTTGGGGAGAGCAGGAGAGATGCTCATGGTATGCGGACTGAGTGTTGTCATATTAGGATCTTAGGGAGATTGGGGAGTGTTGGGAACTCAGTGGGCACTCAGATACACTCCCAAGAGTCACAGCTGCCCACCTGAGTACACTCAGCTGGGAAGGTAACTGACAGCCAAGCTTGGGCTCCATATCCATCCACCTCTGGGACCAACACATTGGGCACAATGTATCTACACTGGGCATGGCAGCCAGAACCTGTTATGTGCCAGGCCCTGTGCTAGTCCCTGTGCGTGTATTTGTAACAGGCACCAATCTCACATACCATAATTCAAGTGTGTAAGAAAAAATATTTTTTTTATTTTCCATGACTCAGACTTATTTTCATTTTGACTCCCCATGCTAGTGGTGGCTGAATCTTAATTTCAGACAACTCAAGTTGCACACTATTTCCCCAGAGGATATCTGAGTTCCCATGGGTCGGAGTGGGATTGTCATTAGAGATAAGGGTTCAAATGAGGCCTCAAAATCATTCGTCCACTTGGTCACCATGGAGGTGCCCTGTGGTCCTGTCTGCATGATCCTTCCAATCTGGTAGGGAGTTTAGAAGTTCTCTACTTTTTCTGGATGACTGTTACACCAGGGTCCAATTTGCATCTTCCACAGCCTAATGGAGCAGGAGATTTCACAGTAAGGCTGTTTGAGGCTGTGACCTTGTCATGCTGAACACCCTTTAATTTCTCTGGGTCTTGCTGCTTCACCAAGGCTCTCCCCAGAATGAAAAGCATGGGTCTTCCTTGCTCCCAGATCCCAGACCTGAAGTGGCACGTGACTCTTCCCCAGGACCCAGATATGACACTGTGCTTTCCACCTCCCTCCCCTTCACCCTCCACCCCTCTCCCTCCCTCCAGGGGATACTTTTGAGTTGGGGGGATTGTTCTTACTCAGGATGTTTTTTCCCTAACTCTGATGCCTTTGCAGTTTCCTCTACGGCCAAGACTTCTGCACACAAAAATCAGAGATTCTTTCTATTTCCCTTTGCCCCCTCTGTCACATCCTTTCCCTGAGGCAATGAGCACAGCAGGGCCTGATGCTGGAATGGGGAAAGGGTGGAGAAGGAAGGAAATACAGTGGGGGAAAAATACCAGTTGGTTTTTTAAACTGTTATGTGACAGATGGTATCTCACTGAACTGCGCCACAATGCTGTGACATAAATACTGCCATTATGCTCACTTTATAGATGAGAAAACCAAAGTTTAGAAAGAGTAAGCAATGTCTGCAAGGTCTGAGAAGGGGCAGTGCTGTTATTTAAACCCTGTATATTGGCCTTGCCAGTGCCCCTAGCCCTGATGCCGTACTTCCTGCTTGCCATCACTTGCCTGCCTCCACGGGGCTTCCTGGTCAGTATGTGGGCAGCAGGAGCAGGGTCCAGAGAATACCTGGGTCTCCCTAACTCCGGCTGTTTCCTGCACGTCCTAAGAAGGACAAGGGTCACAGCAGGTTCAGAGCCCATCCTACAGGTATTAACACACCATTCTTCTTAAAGAACATATGTTCCATCTGACTTCCTGCCTCGTTCACTGCCAGTAATCAATAAAACAAATATTGGCAATTGTCGTTTCTAATCTCCTTTGAGTCTCACAACAACCTGGGAGAAAGCTATTCTGAGGTTCTCTTTGACAGAAGTTAAATTACTTGCCCGAGTTGCACCAAAACCCCTGGCTCCCTGGTAGGAGCTCTGTCCACTACCCCAGCAGCATCCACAGCTGGAGTTCTAGGTTTGCTCATCCTGCTCACTGTGAGCACAAGGCCATCAGGACATCAGTCCCAGCCTGGTCAAGTACCAGAGAGGCCACCCCTTACACTGGGGAGATAAGGAGCCACAGAGCAGAAGTAGGGGTTAGAATCCAGCCTGACCTCTGTGACACTAGAATTCTGTCCATCCAGGATAGGCTTGGTGGCCTGCCACAGCCCTAAGCTCACTGTTGTCGCCCCAGCCAGCACTCTGGCTGGACAGGCAGATGAGGCAGTCAGAAGGCATCAAGCACCATCCACTGGGCCAGCTAACCCGGAGTGCCAGGGCAGCCCCACACCGGAGGACTGGTGTCTGCCTGTGTTCAAGCAGCCTGGCAGCGCAGGTATAACACGTGAATACATGGCAGGGCCCTGCAGTTCCTAATATAAACTGAAACACTGCAGAATGGGGAGCTGGAGCTCTTTCAGCAAGAGCAGGACTGAAGCTTGTCTCTGATAAGCAAAGGCTTTCTGCTAAGATTCCAGATCCTTACACACAGGCTCAAAGGAGGTCACTTCCAGATACTAAGGAGAACAAACAGATTTTAAGTACTCTGGCCCAATAAAAGAGGCTCAGCTTACTTCTGCTGCTATTTTTAAGATGCTAATAATAGCCATTCTCTATTCCTTACAGTAGGTCTTTCAGAGGCTTCCAATGTCTGGTTTGAATATTTCATTCAGTGCATTTTCTTTCCATAGGACATTCTCTAATTCAGTCTAACCTTTCCTGTTAACCAGTCAACAAATATTTATGGAGCCTCTCTAAATGGCCAAGCAGGCTAGTCTACTTGACAGAGATTTGTTGACCTACCTACCACTAATACTACAGGGCATGACTCAGAGGCTTCCCACCAGTCATCGGCCGAGAAGACACATGTGGTTCCTGGAGCCCACAGAACTCCACCTTCTACAGGTCTCAAAAAGCTCCAGAACCCCAACCCTCCCTTAGCTGGGAGGGCCAGCTCAGTGGTTCTGGAGAAAATGATGTGGGTGGGGGTTGACATCCAGGTGGCAGTGCACCACTTGGTCCCAGGCACAGCCCTGGTGAGGCCCAGGGCTGCCACCTCCTCCAGGCCTTTGCACACCCTTCCTCTTGTTCCTTCCTCCTTGACCAGCCCTCGGCAGGTGTGGGCACATGCCCAACCCCTGCTTTGGCCCCTCTCACATCCTTATTTCCCTGGAGCGTTCTTCCCATTGGGGTCTGAAACCCACTACAGAGCCCTCCATTCCTGGCAGTGCTGAGCTTTGATGCTGATTTGGAAAGACCAGAGGCTATTTGGAGTTTGTCTTCTCTCAAGGACCTGCCTCCACTCCCCAAGGCTTAATTATGGGTCTCAAGACCCATCTTTAGGCATCTGGAGTTGTCAGTGGGGCCATATCCATTTGCAGAATCACAGGGACAAATAGAAATGAACCCAGGGGCCTTGGTCAGGGCAGGAGCCATGTGGTACCCAAGCCCTTAAGGCTAAGCATGGCTGGTCTGGAGCCAGATGGAATAGCTCCTGCCAAGATGCTCACTGAGCACAAAGCATCTTGGGACCTCTCTGAGCCTCGACTTCCTAACCTGTGAGTGGGATAAAGTCTGGAACAGTGGGGTAGACCTTGTCAGTGAAGACAGACAGGCCTGGATTCAAACCCCAACCCTGAGCTGCAAACTTGGGTGAGTTCCTTACTATCAGAACTGCAGACATATCATCTGCAGAGGGGAAAAGATAATAATACTCACCCTCTGTGGCTGTTGACAGGGCTACAGGAAATGTACATAAAGTACCTGGCATGGAGCAGAGCTTAGCAAGCAGAACTCATCATTATTACTTCATAGGCCTGTTTTGAGGCTTAAATCCAATGAGATAATGTGAATATGTGTTCAATGGCTTGGTGAAATATGGTGTACAAATGGTAGCAATTACCATGTACTGGTGTGTCCCCCTCTCTCTGGGCATCCCCCCCGCCTTCTCTCTGTCTAGTTTATTTTTCCTTTTCTGCCTTAACTTCCTCTTGGCTTTCTTCCTCTAGTCTATTCTCTCTCCTCCCCTCCCCACAAACTTTAGAGCCAACATCCAACACCAGTTTCATCTTCCCTCACTCCAGAACCTACAGAGGCTCCCTGTTGTACCTCATGTTTAAACTCAGTAGCACTACCACCTCTAGTTATCAAGTTCACCATGTCCTTCCCCAAAGCAGAGCCCCGCCCTGTGCGGTGAGCTGCTCTCCCTTCTATCTCCCCCATACCACCTCATGGCTTCCTCCCCTCCACTCACACCCCCTAGTCTGGAGAGCTCTTGGTTGCTGGCTGCTCCTCCCAACAGATACAATCCAATCCATACTTCAAGACTCAACTAAATTCAATTTCTGAGTCAATAGATATGTTGCCCCACAGGTACTCCAAAAGGGTTCTCTCCTTGAGAACCACCTTAAAAATATAGCCATGATAATCTGGAGATTATCATGCTAAACAAAGTAAGTCAGACAGAAAAAGTTGAGAAGCATATGATTTCACTCATATGTGGGATATAATAACTGAAAGCGACAAACAAACATGACAAACAGAGACTCATGGATGTGGACAGTGGATAGTGTTACCAGAGGGGAAGGAGGAGAGGTGGAGTAGAAAGGGATAAAGAGGGTCAAATATTGGTGACGAAAGGAAATTTAACTTCAGGTGGTGAACACACAATGTAATACACATATGATGCATTAGTGAATTGCGCACTTGAAACCTATTTGATTTTATTAACCAATGTCACCCCAATAATTTTAATTTTAAAAATACAGCCATAATTTTCTAGCTGTGTGGCCTTAAGAAACTTACCTACCCTCTCTGAGCTTACCTCATAAAGTGATTGTGAGAATTAAACTAAAATAATGGTTTGTAAAGTTTCTAGCATAGTGCTTAATGAATAGAAAATGATTAATAAATAGTAGCTACTTGTTACCCCAGTACTTGGGCTTACAAAATAAAACCACACAGACCAGTTGGGAGTATTAGGCTTTACTAAGCCTAGTGCGCTAAGCAATACTCTGGATAAAAATCAATAGCCTCTCAGTCATCAAGTACCTGACCAGGCTTCCAAAGCTCCATGTCACAATATCCCCAGAGACCTGGTTATTCAGCACTCATTTATAATCATCCCACCTGGACAGGGAGTTGTGTTAGGCAGGGGTGACATGTAAGGTAGGTAAAATACGGCACAGACAGAACAGGTTCACATGAGGAGAGAAAAGCAGATAACAAGGCCTTCATGGCAGCACAGGACACAAGGGCACCCCTGGTGAACTGGGACAGCACATCATCTTTATCTACAAGGCCTGCTTATCCACCCTGGGGCCTGTCTCTTCTCCTTTCCCTGGCTCTCCCTGCCCTTGCCACCCTGGCCTCCTTTCTGTCCTGGCTCAGAGTCCTTGCACATGCTCTCTTGTGCGTCTTCCCTCTGCCCAGGACACACTTGCTAACCCACACACCTCCAACAGTGTAAGAATTCCTCCTAGAGCCCACTTCTGTCTATCCCTGTTGAATGTTCTTTTTTTTAGGATGTTATGAAACAAGTTCAAACTGGGTTTGATCCCAGCACTTTCACCTCTCAGCTAACCTTGAGCAGTGGCAGCCTCTGTGGAACCCCACACCCCTCACCTGCACAAAGGAGCACCATGACAGCACATGCGAGGGCATCCAGCACGTGCCAGGGACCTAAAAACAGTGGCCGACAGAGACAGACAGGTACACAGCCCTTTATAGAGGCTGGAAAATAGGTGGAAGTCAAATGGCTTCAGGCACCTGGCACAGGCTTTCTGGCGTCTCTAACTCTCCTGCTCAGCATCCCTCCTAGTAAACAAGACCCCTGCTCCCTGCAACCCCGCCTCTCTGCTCCCCTGAATTAGATTATGTCTTAAAGCCCCTCAGAGCTAAGAGCTTTATAAATACAAGGTGTTTCTATTAGATCCAGGTTGGGGAAGCTGTAAGGAGCAGGGCAGGGAGAGAGAGGCTGGGGGTGGGGGTGGGGGGCTGCGCAGGCTGAACTGAACAAGATTTCTCATGGCCCAGATGCCATTAGTTAAAACTGATGGCTGCTGCCGGCTCCTCGGAGTTACGAGTAACCAGGGAGGGCAGAGCTGGGGGAGTTTTGAGCTTGTTGAGTGCTTTGGACTATTTGTCTGGTATTTGTGGTTGGACTAAGCCCAGGGCACGTTCAACAGCGCCACTTTTAAAATTTATTTTTCAGCCCATGTGAATTTAAGGATGGAGGTGTCTCCTGGTTCTCACTTATTTACACTTGTTTGTGGTCTATTCATCGACACCCTTTCTGATGACCCTGAGAAGGGACTGAGATGTGTCAGACTCAGCTAAAAGGTTTCACAAGCTGGAACCAGACCCCAACACTGGGCACTTTGGGTCTTGACTGAATGCTCTCAGGTGTGCTCCTCTCCCCCACTCCTTCTTGTCATGACCTCTCCCTGGGAAGTGACTGGGCCCACAGCCTCATCAGTCTTCTCCTCCTTTATTAGTCTTTGAACACTGGTGTGGCTTTTTACTCTTGCTGGTCTGGTTCCCCACCATGGCTCACATAGCACATAGTAGAAAGATGTAAACTGGGTGTTTAATCCATCATGTGTAAACACGCACATCAGGTCCTGCCAGCTGATCGAGATGCACTGCTAGGTCTTAGTCTGACCTGATGGACATCTTGGACCATCAATCCCTCCTCTAGCTGATCACCACCAATGCACACCTCTGTCTACTCCCCACCACTGCCATCGACCTCCCACCCACCACAGTACCCCCATCACTCCCTCCACCACTGACCCTCACCTCACCCACCACCTCTAAACTCCCACTTAGGATGCCGAGGCAGGGAAAAGGAGCCCGTTGTCAGGAAAACTTCACAGAACAGCCATTGAAACCAAGGACTACAACCTATGAGCAGAGGATCCTGGGAAATTAAAAGTTCAAATAGGGTCTGTACAGGGTTCTAGGGTGTAGCAAGACTCATCTGTGAATGGGATGAATTCTGCCTCATACTTCATGTCCCCCACATCCCAAACAGAGGTTGGCATGGTTGGCCTCATTGATCAATGAACACCCATTCTAAATGTGTCTTGATTTCAAGTAGTCTTTTGTCATCCAAGAGGAAGAGCTATGGAATAATTCATTATGACCCATAAGGACATTTCCTATCCACAAGAAGTTCATAGGATCTTGGAAGAGACAGAGTAAAAAATAATAACCATGGAATAAGTATAAAGGTGAGTGAAGGAAATGTCAGGGGAGCTGTGGGATGCAGGAAGGAGGGGGTCTCACCTCACTGGGTGTCTGGGAAAGTTTCTTCAGGGAAGTGATGGAGCACCTGCCCAAGGCCTCTCCTCTCCTGTCCCCACTGCCCTTGTCTGAATGCACCACTCCACCACGCACTTCCTACAGTCCCAGCCTGCTAGCAAGATGCCTCAAACCAAAGAAAGCCTCCCCACCAGCATCTGGACATCACACTCATTAGACTTCCTTTGATTAACCTACTTAACTTCTTTAACCTTGTTTGTTCATTGGTAAAATAGGCCTGCCTCAAATAATTATTATGGGATTTAAGCAAGACATGGTAGTGAAGGTCCTTTGTAAGCAGGGAACACTGGAGATGAAGGGTTTCTGAGGTTTGAAGTCTGCAGATAAGACTGGAATGATTTTCTTTCAGACAGCTCTATCCCCAGACACAAGGGTCCCACTCAGTGACATCTCTGACTCAGGAGTGACCTAAGTCAAGGGGCAAGGAAACTCTTGGAGCAGTGTTTATTCTTGTCCTGGGAGGGGCTTGTCCAGTTTTCCTTCTGGGTGCAAGTGACTGGAGACAGCAAGATGGGAGCGACTGGGAGACCAAGGAAACCCAGACGGAGACAGGAAAGGAAGCCCTAAGATAGGAGGGAGAGGGGCCAGCCAGGTGGCACGGCACTCAGGGCCCCTGAGCCTGGCCTGAGCTAAATATAACCCCAGCCCATCGTTTCCTCAGTAATTGTGTTTTGCAGTTTTCCCTCTTGAGAGGTAGCCTAAGTGAAGAACTGGCCAAGTCAGGGGCCGCCTGGAAGTTCTAAGAACACAATTGTTTTCATGATGAAAATTAAAATTGTGTATTTTTAAGTTTATAAAAGCAAACACTCCAAGGTCATACTTTGGCTCCATGCCTCCTGGAATCCAGGCTTGTTTGCTATTTTTCCTCAAGGTGTCTGAGTCTGGGGGCCCAGAAGCAAGGGTCAGCCTGTGGCTATTGGCTGAAAAATACAACCAGTGGGACATTCAAGTCCTTAAGAAATAGCTCACCCTGGCCATCCAAGCTCCTGACAGCTTGCAGGCCCAAGGGAGGCTCAGAGGGCAAAGTCAGTGGATGTGTCCAGCTCAGAGCTCCAACAGGGAGACCCTCTCACTGCCTCACTTCAAGGAGAGCCAACAGGCCCAGAAACAAGGCTTGCTGACCTGGGGTGACCTGACCCAGGGGTGAAAGGGGAAGTGCCTCTATTCAGGGTACAGGTCCAGAGCTCCCTCTCTCGAAGAAAGAGTGCTGTGAGGAGAAATAAAAACCCCTCTAGGCGTGCACACATCTGTGCAGTGGCTCCTCATGCTTCTGTGCTGTCTCTCTCTGCCCTCCCTGACTCTCTCCATTTCTCTTTGTTTCTCTAGCTCTCTTGCTCTCCCTCTTATTCTCTCTCTCTCTCTCTTTCTCTCTCTCTCTCTCTCTCTCTCTCTCTCTCTCTCTCTCTCTCTCTCTCTCTTCCTCTCCTCCCACTTTTCTCCTTTTCTCCCTTCCCTCTGCCACCTCTCACACATGCATATACACACACTTGCTCTCACATATTTTTGCTTCTCAAAAAATCTCTTTTGAATCACATTTGATGTATAGGTATCACCGAGAGACCAGTCTGGAATCAGCCAGTGGCAGAGTCAGGCCAAGAATCCAGGGCTTGGGTGTCCCAAGTGAGCTGAGCACTCTACCTCCCTATCAAAGTGGGTTGGCCTGAAGGAGGCTGAGGAGAACCCCTAGTGGGTCCCCATCTCTACCTCCTCCCCTTCCCCAGCTCTCCATGATACTAGTGCTTCCCACCTCACTGCCCGCCTTTTCCTCTGCTCCCAGCACCCCTCCTCCCTCCTCAGCTGAGGCAGCTTTGTCAGCCTATGTGCTTACCCTCTGACCCTCTGACAGCCTCAGCAGCCTTCCCCACATCAGCACTCCGGGGAAAATGGCTTAGCGATCGAACCAGCCTGCGTACAAGGCTGCATTCCCAGCACCCACAGTTATGTGGTCCTGGCAGGAGTGGTGCCGCCATCCCTGCCCCCCCTGGCCTACTTATGGGAGAAGAGAAGACAAGAGGATGCTCGGCGGGGTGGGTCCCAGGTGGGTCCCAGGAACCCATCCTGACTTCTAAGCATGGCTGTTCTCCTCTTTGTGTTAACTGAGCATCCAGAGCCTGGAAGGGGCAGTCGGGGAGACCCTGATGTGAGCCAACAGGTTGGAGACAAATTTTCAATGTAGAAGAGTATGAATTAAATAACAATAGCAAACCCTATGTAGCCTATTCTAATTAATTTATATATAACCCAACAATGGCCCCATTATTATCCCCATTTTACAGATGAGGCAACCAAAATCCAAAGAAGTTAAACGACTTGCCAAGATCTCAGGACTCAACCTACACCAGCTGCAGACACTGTTCTCCTGGGCACTTGCCCATGCTGGCCCATGCACAGTCTAATAGATCAAGCACTTTTCAACTCTGGGATGGTACACACCAGGTCGACTTCACAGGTGTGCAAATACAGTCACATTGGGCCCTGTGCTGGGCTTAATTAATGCTTTGCAATTGTCATTGTGAAACTGGATAATTTTCCTAAAAGGGGCCTGGCATTTTCATTTTCTACTGGGCTCCGCAAATCATGTAGCTTATCCTGGGGATGGAAGCCATGCCAGTCGAGCTCATTCTCTGAAGGGAAACCTGGCCACTTAGCTCTGTCTGCCCCCTACTTCTCCTTGTTCACCAGTCTTTGCTTGGTCTTTCTCTAGCTCCCTCTGGGTGTCTACTAGGGCCCACCTGAACTCTCCAAGTCTCTTTCTTTCTTGGAGCAGTGCTAACACGAGAAACCCCAAATGCTCCATCCCCATGCTAGCCCGGAATGAATCACTGTGGGCAGAGGGAAGAAATGCTCTGTTTGATCCGGCCTGGTCCCACATCAGTGGCCAGGAGTGAGAGCTGGCAGTGGGAGAGGAACAACTCTCAGAGGAAAGTCAGGAGGAAGGGTGGTCAGACCATCAAGACAGCCAGCATTCACTCCACGCAGTCTCGCTAATTCCTGCAGGGGCCCCCGCCTCCTTTCTGGGCACAGAGCCCTCCACAAATCCCTCTATTATAGCATGGCAGATGTGCTCATCTGGATCCCTTACAAGGCATGAGCTTCACCAGGGGCACCGTGTCTCATTCATTATAGCTTCCCAGTATGCTGCGGAGGATGTGGCACATCGTTGCCACTCAGCATGTCTTTGATAGATGCAAGTTTAAATCAGAGAACTCTGGAAAAGAAAGCTTTGGATTGTTCTGGAGCACATACTTCAAGATCTATCTCAAGTGTCAGCTACTTCAGGGAGCAAAAGCCTACATCATTTTTGACTCTGTGTTAGAAGTAACAACAAAATCCATCTCAAGTGGATTAAATGAAAAAGAAATGCATTTTTCACATAAGGTAAGTTCAGAAGTAGAGTGTGTCTCAGGATAGGTTTGACTCAGTGACTCAAAAATGTCAACAAGGACCTAGCTTCTTTCTTTCACCTCTCCACCTTTAATGATATCTTTATCCTCAGGCTGACTTCCTTTGTGGTCTCAAGGTGGCTTCCAGACTCTCTCCCAACTACTTACGTATCTCTTATATCCAGAAAGGGAGCAAGCAAGTTATCTTTGTCTCTAAAATCCTAAGACTCACTCAGATGGACCACATATCCACCACCAACAAATGACTGTGGCCAGGGGATGGAACATGTAAGTACCAAAGTGTCCATTTCTACCTAAAACTGGAGTCGAGACAATTGTGTCCACAGCATAGGCTTCTATGCACAGAAGTGGTGGATGCCCAATTAAAGACAGAGTCCCAGAAAGGCAGGCAGAGCCAGCCATCAAAAGCCCACTACACCCTCCAAAACTCTGGTCACTGCAATTCTAAGCAGCCAAGAACCTGTTTCCTACATTATCTTTATAGTAGTACCCCCTTATCTGTGGCGGATATGTGCCCAGACCCTCAGTGAATGCCCAAAATTACAGATAGTCCCAACCCTATATATACTATGATCTTTCCTCTACCTATATACCTTCCTTTTCATTAAAGGAAGCCCTTTACAGCTTCTCTTTGGCATATCTGAATTGTCAGTATCACTACTCTTGTGTTTCAGGGCCATTATTAAGTAAAATAAGGGTTACAAGATACAGGGACAGTCAATCTGATAACTGAGATGGCTGCTAAGTGACTAATGGGCGGCAGTGTATACAGTGTGGAGACGCTGGACAAGGGGATGATTCGAGTCCCAAGCAAGATGGAGTGGACAGCGTGGATGGTGTGAGCTGTTATCATGCTACTCAGAATTGAAAACACATAATTTTAAAATGAATTGTTTATTTCTGGAACTGTTCATTTAATATTTTCAAACCACAGTTCACTGCAGGTAACTGAAAGAAACAAAACTGTGAATAAGGGGTAACAGCTGTACACTTGTCTCAGTAAACTGTAATGTAGGTGCTTACCTATTTGTCTGCCCATTAGACCATGAACTTGTAAGTATAGACCACATCTTCTTTACTTCTGTGTCCCCTCTGTCTCATGACCTCACTTAGAGCCGGGTACTCAATGCAAACAGTTTACATTTGTTCAGTGCCAAAGTTCCCAGAGCAGGACTCAAGGAATAGACATCTCTCTGCCCAAAGAGGCCATAACAACTTCCTGTTTGTTTTAAAATAAGTGTGTTGGCTTTTCCTTGCATGATTTAATTTGATCTTTTCTATCCAGAGGGATAGCGTCCATAACTCCAGGAAGCAGGTTTGTATGTGCTGTGCTGCCCATGCTTCCTGCTCAGGCAGAGATGGGAGTGGCACACAGGTCCTCCAGGTGCCCTTTTCCCCCTGGGGGTTGGGGGTGAACATAAATGTGGCCACTCCCTGGCCCAGTCACGACATCTATAGACCAGAGGCATTGAAATGTAACAGGAAACCCAACAGCTCAGACCTCTGCACATAACAAACCTAGACTGGGGGCTAAAAAGGGCCTCAGGAAAACTAGCCACGGTGGATCAAAGCATCCTTCCTGCTTTGGAGGAAACCCCCTGGAGCAGGAGTTTATAGCAGGGGCTCCCAGGAGGGTTCCCTATCTCCAGACGGAGGCAGGCTGGATGGCCAAACCTCCCTGACTCCTTAGTTAAGTTCTTAGTTAAGAATCCCTGGGGTTCTTATCATGACAGGAGATCTGCAGCTTTGCTATTACCCCACTGGCCTCGCCAGGCCTGTTTCAGTGCCCAGAAGGTAGAAAAAAAACAGAATCTAGGTCCCAGCCTCTGCCAGCCTCAAAATACAAACAAGGACACTCAGTCACATGTCCAAGGGGTCCTGGAGCTTGTGATGGGCCACTTCCCAGGCCTTGCTTGCATCAACCAGCTGTGTAAACCTGCCTCTCTGGGGCTGGTTGGTGGAAACTGGGTCAGAGCATAAGAAATCATCAGCCATGGAGCAGCCCGAGAAACACTCCTGCTTTTAGAGACTGAAGGCTCCACCTAAAATTCAACGAATCTCTGTTTTGCTGCTTAGAAAATACAGACCAAGAAGGAGATGTAATATGAACCCCAAGGGGATAAGCAAGCAGGTGCTGGAGCTGCAGGAGCCTGCAGCTGCAGCCTGAGGGAAGAGCCTCGAGAGGCCTGGCAGGTGGCCTGGCTCCTCTTCACCTTCTAGGCTTTTTGGAAGGCAGGAAAGGTGGGAGCTGGCTGGAAGGAGAAGCAAGCTTTTAGCATTTCAGGGTTCAGGCCAAAGACCTGGGGAGCAAGAGGAAGGTCTGTGTTCTAATCTTGACACTGAATGGAGATAGAGGCAGAGGGGTGAGGCTTCAGAACCCCTCCGCCCAAAGACCTGGTAAGCCACAGTGTCTACACACAGAGCCCCTGAACAAAGCGGGGTGAGGGGGGGCGGGGGAACAAAGGGATCTGCTGTTGGTCAATAATGTTTGCAAACCCCCTTCTTGAGCATCTCTGGGGGCCCCTCTGGCTCTAAGGCCCAGAGACTCTAGGCATGGTTGGGACAGAACTCCAGGCTTGAGGGAGTTATCTTAGGGGTGAAAGATGCAGTCAGGAACGACCTCAAGAATTGTGGAGGGACAGCCCCTACCCTCGAGCCATACCCAGGGGACAGCTTGCACTGGGTAACAGCAGAGGATGGTGAAGGACTCCTGCCAGATGCCATGTGGCCGAGAAGGAGGTTGTGCAAAAGCCTACTTGTTTGTTTTTATTTAGACATAATTGACATATTTATGTATACAACATAATGATTCGATACATATATATAATTGCAAACTGATCACAAGTCTAGTTAACCTGTAACCATACATCACCATACAAAAAAAAAAATTTTTTTCTTGTGATGAAAACTTTTAAGATCCACTCTGTTAGCAAGTTTCAAAAACACAGTGCAGCATTAGTCAAACCCCACTTTTCGAAGCCGGCTTCAGCTCTGGGCTTTGTCCTCTGGGTCAGGGTCTGCAGAGGCTTCATTCTGAGGGAGGTTAGCTGGAGATACCTGGTGGGACGGGCTTCTAGCTCAGCCACCCAGTCTGAGCGGGCACCTTCCTTGCTGGGCCACCTTTAGAAACGCCACAGCCAGAGCCTGTCAGGGCTTATGTCTTTCACTGGAAAATTCTTCGGGTTGCTTTGCATTTACCTCCACAGGCTGCCCCCCCACTTTCAACACACACACACAAACACACACTCTCATAAAACATAATCATAAAACATACGCATACCTCTACAGGTTCCTCCCATTCTTCTTAGTGTACACACGTTCCTTTTATACTATTTTATGTATTATATGTAAAATTACACATGCATTTTGAGTCTGCCCTGTCCACCTAAATTGTCACATACAGGTTTTTACGTATAAACATTACTTGATGGCACTGGCTATTTTAAAAGAGAACAAGTGGAGAAAGAGATGCCTGAACTTTAAATGTTTCTCAAATGGGATATTCCCAGGCATGGTGGCCTAAGGGTGGTGGGTGGTGGAGGGGGAGACTGAAAAGGACAAGTCTACAAGGCTGTAGGCACTGAACACAGGGCATAGGAAGGCCCAATGGGCCCTAACCCAAGGGCCTGCCCTGTCTGCCTCCCCCGCCACCTTCCCTCAGACAGTGGGAACAGGGAGAAGTCTGAAAAGTGTCTAGAGAGAGGCCTCTCTGCTCTGACCCCAGAGACACCCCCTGAGCACCCATTTGGCTCCAGCCATACAGAAGGAGCCACCCGCCCTCCTCGGATGGGGACAGATCCCAGATGTACAGCTAGAGGGCAGGAGTTCCTTAAAAAAATGAAGGCAGAAATCCAAAACCAAAATTGGGTAGAAAAATGAAAATTTATTCAGAATAAGAGAAATCAAAACATTACAAGTTTTAAAAAGCTAACAAGTTCTATAATCATCACAAAATCTGAAACAATTTTCCAGACCAGCTTCTGCCTTTGCACAGTTCAAATCTCATTTCCCTTCCACTCCCCATCTGCCATGGAGCCATTCATGTTGACGTAGGCAATGCTCTTTGCCTTGCATGGTGGGGGTGGGGGGCGGGAGGAATGCACCCAGGAGCCATTCCCTCCCTAGGCTGCCAGCTGAAGCTTGACCATACAGGGAATGCTGTAACCATTTATATGCATCTTCTTAAACTCAAACAGACTCTCCCCAACTCAGTGCCCCCTTAGCCAGATCCTCGAGATGCCCTTCCCAGCTACTCTGAGCACTGGGCAAAGTGGAGAAAGGAGAAGTCAGTGGTTTTAACAGATTGCATTTAAAGTATTTTGTTTATGCAGTTTTTACAAAAACATGTGACTATGAGGACACATTGCTAGGGCCCGTTCTAGGACCTTGGAAAGCTCTGGTGAATTGAGGCACCCCAGGGTTGAAGCTTCATTAGCTTCCGGTGGCACCACCTCTGTTGGAGACCTTCACCCTTCACTTTGACTGACTTTGTCACAGTGTAAATGTCACCTTCTCCTGATCACCAGTAGGGCCTTACTATTCTCTCTCATAGAACTCTGCTTTCCTCCTGCTTAGTATTTTTCATGATTGTAGTTATATTTTTGTTTGTTTATTGATTAGTATCTGTCTCTCCCAGCAGACTCAGAGGAAATGAACTATGTGTCCCCAAAGTCTAGTACCCACTAGGCCCCTATCCTTAATGACAGAGTGAATAAAAGGCATGCTGCTGTGTTACATTTTGAAGATGTCAGAATATAAAGAGAAGGAATCATGAAAACATCAACATTTTTGGCAAAATGAAGAAGTTACCTAAAAGACGGTACCAATTCTCAGCCTGAGCTACAACTGGCCTGTCACATCTGTAGTGTAGTCCTTGATGAACAGAACTTTCAGGCTGAGTCATTGGAACAAGGGTCATGTGGTGAGTTGATTTTACGTTGGGAAGCTGGAGCCACCTGCCAGTCCTCACGCCACACCACAGAAGGGCCCCTGACTGTGCTCACCTAGGATGAGGGAGCCCACACACAACACATTCACAGAGGACAAGCCAGGAGTGAAGGGCTGATACTCCTGCATGTCTCCCAGGCCTGTTACCATGGTGATAGAGCCACTAGTGTCCTGTAAACCAGAAGGGAAGGCTGATGGCAGGTTCCTGGAAGCAAGGCTAGCTCTCCCCATCCCACCACCCACACCACTGCCTCCCTTTCCAGCCCCTTCAGCCCCCAGCCCCTCTGCCCCCTCTGGTAACATCCTTTGTCTGTCTGTAAGCACCTCTCTACCCCCCAGACTCCTCTCTAGCCCCCTTCCTTTCATTTGTAGTACATGTTCTCAACCCCCCAATTGATCTATTTGGGGGAAAATGGGGAAATGACTCTTTAATTAATCTCCTGCCTTAATCAATTATTGTAATGGCTTTTAAAAGAGAGACACAATGTGCTTAATATGTTTTCATGTCGACAAACACATTCTCTACTTGGCAGAGAAAGAAGCCTGTTTGGGGTTTGGGGCTATGGAGTGATTTATAAGGGGCATTAACACCAGAGAAATTCTGCTGCTACAGATTCATGGGTTGGCTTCCTGGGGTGACTTAAACTCTCACCCTTACCTTCTTCCTCTCTTTTTAAGATCCCAAGTCTCCTTGCCTCACTTTTTCCAATCCTTCTCCCTCTTTTAACCTGCCTCTTTTACCTGCCTCTTTTACCTGTGTTCCCTCTTTTTCCCTGCCAGGCCCTTCTCACTGTTTCCCACCTTCCCTCCAAAGCCACAAGGATTCTCAGAGAAAACGGCTGCTGAGAAGTTCACAGGATTGGCACCATTGGTCATGTGCAGCAATGCAAGGGGGCCTTGAAGGGCATTGTAGGCAGACAAAGTGGGAACCCAGATCAGCTTTGTCTCTATGAGGACCCCAAAGTTGGCCTTCAGGGGTGCCTCATTTGCCCTGTGAGAGTGGGAGATGGTTACCAGGAGGACCTGTGTAAACAAAATGCTTTCCAGGTCTTAGTGGCCTACATGGGAAGCCCTTTGGAGATTTCCAGGTCTGCCATCAATGGAGAAAAGTCCATTTGGGCTGGCAGAATTTCTGGAAAGAAGGAAAGATATGAAGTTAAGAAGAAAAATAGTCCCACAAATCATTCTTCAATGAGGTGAGAGTCTCCACAGCAACCTGCCTAGGGCTGAGAACCACAGGGGCAGGAGATGCACTGTTGCCATGGAAACCACATCCTAGAAACCCACTGGTATTAGTCCCTGTTTGCCTTTGCAGATGAGGTACTGAGAGTGGAGGCTAAGACTGGAGGGCCCCTCTGGGGAACTGGGATCAGGGACAGAGTGGGGAAAAAGGGGAAGGAGACAAAGTGTGGGCAAGGAGGAGAGAGGGGAGCAGAGATGAAGAAAAGAAGACCGAGGGATAGGAGGAAGAAAGAGGGAGGAAAGGAAGGTTCTAGGGACCAGACAGCCTCTCAGGGGGATCCTGTGTTCTCTAGACTTTGACTCTCAGAGAAGGAGTGCCCTGTGTGCTAAGTTGAGCATGTAGAGTGAGCTAAGCGAGGGGAAGAGGCCTGAGCTAGAGCCCAGGCTGAATTTCGTGCCAGCCGGAGCTGAGGCACCCATCTGACCTCGCTGCTTTTATTCCACCATTATTCAAGATAGTAAATGGTACACATCCTGGGGTACCTTTCACTGACCGCAAGACAACCCTGCAAAGGATCTGGGACCAGAGGAACCCAATTTAGGGGCCCTGGTCCTTGCCCTGCCCCAGGAGGCCTAGGCACATGGGTTCCAGAGGGAGGGTGATTGGAAGTGGGCCTCAGAGCTGGCCTTTTGCCCTAATTACTCCCAGACACAGGTTTCCAGTTCCCTTTTCCTTGGAGCGAAGTGGCCACTGGATGCCTAGCACCACCTTCTGGTGACCACTGGAAGCAAGGCAGCAGTGACCAGAATTGGCTGGTCCTAGACAAGTAGCCTCCAGGACTGAGATGCAGGGATTTCAAGCCAGGTGTCTAACTGGTACTCTGCTCCAGACTGCCTTCAGATGGCTCGCAGGCCGGTCAAAGGAGACAAATAACATAGCCAGGGTGTGATCTGGTGAGTCAGTTCCCTCTTCGGGCTTCTGTGTCCCATCCGTTCAATGAAGGTTTGGACTAATTACCGCTCAAGCCTCTTTACAGCTTGGATAGTCTACGATTCCTTGAATCAAGTTGGAATTTAGTTTCTACCTGGACTTTTTCACTGAGTCTGAGGCAGAGAGACCCCCACCCAGTGTCTCTCAGTACTGTACTGCTCCTTGGGCTTGGGGCTCAGAGCTCTAAGCCCCTTACGATTCAAGGGCAGCCTAGCCCAGATGGGCACCCAAGTTTCCCTATTGCCTTCCCTTTACCAGGTAGACCCCACTGAGATAATAAATGTGTATTGTTTTAAGTGCAAAATTTTTGGTAATTTGTCACACAGCATAGAAAATGAATACAGATACTATATCAAGAATATTTGTGCAATGTTTAAGAAATACATCACTTTACTTTTGTCTGTACATCAATCCTAAGAGGTGGCATTATCACCCTTCATTCATAGAGAGGAAACTGAGGCTTTGGGGAAGAACTCTGTTACCCGAAGCCACACAGCAACTGGGAGAGGAGGATACAGGCTCCAGAGACTGCATAATGAAGATCCTTGAGACTGCCCTGCTGGCAGCAGCATCAGTCTTAGCCTTCGTGGTGCTATGTATCTATGTTAAAAGAGTATGAAGAGTATGTCCCACCCAGTTCTCCTAGGGCCCCACTCCTCCCCATTACCTAGTACTTAGCTGTTGGGTTCCTGAGGGCATTCGAGTCTCCAACCCACATAACTGGCATAACTGGGGCACTGGGAGTTGGGGCTCAAGTAGAACAGGCTCTGTTTTCCCAAGTGCTTGGGAGCAAAGGGCAACAGCCTAACTCTCTTGACAATGAAACAGAGGAAACGATGTCATACTCTCTTCCTGAGCAGTGAGGCCACAACTTGTCACTTTCATGATATCTATGAACACCAGGGTCACTGCGCCCTCTGCACCCCAGGGCTGGGCCTGGCCTAATGACCCGACCCTAAGGAGAAGTGCAGCAGAGAGGAACAAGGACACACAGAGTTACAGCCATAGAGCAGACCTCCACCTTCTGGAGCAGAGGCAACTGCGGGGCCAGGGGACGAGGAGAGTTCTCATCTGGTGGTCTCCATGGGAGGGCTGCAGCTTCATTTAAGAGAGACAGAGGTAGGCAGGCAGGTGCCACTGAAAGCCCGGGGTTCCCTGACTGGGGGTTGCACTTACACAGTTGACCCAGGTTCTTTCATTCCTTCCTTCTTCCCTCCTTCTCTCCCTTCTTTCCTTATTTCCTCTTCCTCTTCTTCCTGCACACATTCTGGGGCAGGGGCAGAGGGGCTGGGGGAGCAGGACTGTCTTACAACTTGAGAATTAAGCTCAGTGCACAGGAGACATTCCCCGCCCCGCCCCACCCCACCCCCAATCCACTGGAAGCTAACAGGATCCAACCCAGATAAGGGAGGAAGGGTAAGCTCTGGCCTGCGGGTCTCCCTTCTTTTAGTGGGGCTGGTGTCTCATTCCTTCCCTTGCAATTCACTCAACAACTCCTAAGCTCTGACTGCTGGCCAGGCCTTCGTCAGGAGTACAATCCCTGCCCTCAGAAACTCAGTCTCAGGTGTGAGAAGGCAGGCACCACAGACACGCTCCCCATGGAGAAAGCAGCTCCTGCTGGCAGGAAGGCTGCCCCCCTCCCCTGTTCCGGGCTGGTCTCTGCTCAGCAGGTTTTAAATGGGCCCATGCAGGTCAATCTGTCCTGCAGCAGAGGTTGACAGCCACTGTCACAGGAAAAGGAACACTTTGTCCAAGACGCCCATGGTAGTCTTGTCCCTTCCCTTGCCGATAGCATCTGGATTTTAGTCACTTCATCAGAAGGCCTTTTTCTGAGATTAACTGGGCCCAACATTATGAAAGAAACATCCTCCCCTAGGCCACTATGGGCACTAGCACAGGCCAATGTTTCAGAGGTAAATTTCTTAACCGCAGTGTACTGGTAAGTAGCTGTATTGAAAATGTTCTTAGGGTTTTTTTTTTTTCTGGAATTTCCAAAGTCAATTACATTTTTAATATTCTTGGCTTAGGACAGTCAATTTCCACCAACAAGCACTGTAGGAAGTGATCTAATACAAACCATTATCCACAGCCCATTGCTATGCACTAGGCACCGTATACATATCTGCCATTTGGACATATCAGCCGCCCTAAATGGCACCTTATCCCCATTTTGCAGATGAGGAAACTGAGGCATGGTAAGTAACTTGCTCAAAAGTATACAACTAGTGAGTGGGAGACCTAAATCCCCTACTCCTTGCCTCCGACAAAAAAGGACACCACGTCCTGAATGACAACAGGCCACAACATCTCATTTATCAAGAGAAATAAGGGTGAGTGACGACAGGTGAATGTGAAGGTGCTGGTGGGTGCTGCACTGAGTGGGGCTTCGCTAGACACAGCCACCCCAGCCTAGACAGAGCCCAGCCTTAGAAAATAAGCGGGCCCCTCACCTTTCGTAATGACAATAAGCTTGGACAAGAAAATTACAGAGTGTAAGACTTCTCATTCTGTCTCCTACCCTGGATGGTGAAGTACCAGGGCATCTGCTTCAAAACAGGCAACAACCACCTTGGTGACAGAGCCTCTTTTCTTCAGTCCCCTAGCCCTAGGGCTCCCAGCCTGAATCTGCCACCTATCAACTGTGCAACCATGGTGAGCTGCTTTTAAATTCTCCAAGCTACAGGTTGGCCATCTGTGAAAAGGGGAAGACATCTATTTTTCTTTGGGAGAGGATGAAATGAAACGGGGCTCTTAGCATAGAGCTTAGCCTAGGACAAAACCACAGTAAATTGATTTCAATGGAATTGTATGCATTCTCCACCAGAAACTCAAGTTCTGCTATCGCCCAAATATAATAAGGTCATTGGAAACCTGGGCTGATTGAGGTGAGCGGGGGGGAGGAGGATTTGATGAAGGAACCCGGTTTGCTGACCATGGTCATGCTGCTGCACAAATGTTCCACCAGGTGGCGCCACGGTACAACGTTCACAGCCCTTCAGGCCAACACACACAAATTGCTGGGGTCTTCAGGGTCTTCCTGCGTTAGGAGAAACGGATTTCATTAGAAATTCAGAGCTAAAAAAAGCCTGAGGCCCTATCACTCTTCATAGCTTCCCTAAATTGCCTTAATCCATATCTTCATCAAAAACATGGTGGGAGGGAGGTGGAGAGACAGTGTCACTGGCAACGGCAAGCCAAGTCAGCAACTTAGTCCATTAAGCACTTACTGTAGACAAGGCCCTGTGGCAGGTATTGTTCAGTTTTAGAACTAAAAGAAGCCTTCAAGGAAATCTAGCCTTTCCTCTTTGTTTTCCAGAACAGAAGGACTTTCACCTTGGGCTGCAACATGACTCAGAAGAACTAGTTTCAGGTGAGGCTACCACACTTCCTCACTGAGCCAGAAAAAGCCAGGTGAAGACAGGAACTGCAAGCTATCCAGCTGTACGGGGAAGGGAGAAAATCAATCAAGAGCGACTTCTGAGGTTATTTGTGCCCTAACCTCTCCTGGCAGACAGGAGTCGCTCCATGAATGTTTGCTGAAGTGACTTAGGACCTAGAACTAAGTTTAAATCATCCAAGAAGCTTCCCCCTAAGGTCTGGAGAAGGGGAGATATGTCTGTCAGGATCCCCATATTTTAGAGGAACATCCCTATGAAGTAGTTCCAGGTCAGAGCTACAAAGTCCTTAGGGGTCAACTTTCCATGGTACAGATGACTGCTGAGGGCAAAAGAGGGTCAACAACTCACCTCCAAGTCAAAACAGTACAGAATGAAGAAACTTTCTCTGTACTAATGTGAAATGTGTCTAGGATGTACTGTTAAGTTAAAAAGGGAGGGCACAAAATTGTCTAAATTTCCATCATTTGTATAAAAAAGACAAAATTAGTATATTTGTATTTGCTCACATTTGCATAAACAAATTCTGGAAGGGTTTAAAAGACACTATAAATAGTAGTCATAGGGTAGAGGGGGGACGGATGGATTGTTGGATGGGAACAGGGGAGAAAGCGAGACTTGCCTGTACGTTTACACCCTGCTTGATCTTTGAACCATGTAAATGTATTACCTTTCAAAATCTGAATTTTAAAAACAGCTGGCCCAAGATCACAAAATGTTTTCCACAGTTGTGAGATGCTTTTACCTGGTGGGATATGAAATGCTTTTGGGTGGTGTGCAAGGTGGTTGTAAACAATTCACAAAAGCACTGAATCATATGGTAAGAAATTCATTCCCTTTTCATTTCTCTTTAGCCTTCTGAGTCCATGAAGGAGAATGTCTCAGTGAAATGTTAGTGGGTTTTTAACACCTCTCTAACTCCTGGTAAACTGCCTTTTCAACAAAGAAAGCAGGCTTAGTCTTGGCCAAAATGGAATCTCTACACTGAATTTATTTGTACTAATGTCTCCTATAAATGGCAAGTAATGCTGGTTTTCCATTTATAATACTAGTACGAGGTTTCTTTTTCAAAACAAATTTTAAATAAAATGTGAGTTGCTCTAAAGAAATATATTACATAAATTTCATACCCTAATGCCATTGCTTTGTGCATATGGTATTATCAAGTGCTAACCTTGAGCCAGAAACTGCAAAGTGGTTTCCATGAATTAATATACTTGATCCTCTTGCCTCTGTGAGGTGCAAATGAGGACACAGAAGGGCAGGGAAAGAGCAGAATGTGCCAAGTTTAACTGGAGATGGAGCTGGGAATTTGAACCTCCTGCAGACCACAGCACCACTACACACACACACATGCACACATGCACACACGTGCACATACACATATGCCTGTGCACGTGCACGTACACACACACACACACACACACACACACACACACACACACACACACACACACCGGTGACCCAGTGAATGCAAACCAGCCTCTCGCCACCAACCCAGGGCTCAGCCTCCCCCACTATGTGAGGCGCTTGCCTTAAAGCCTCAGGCTTCATTTTGAACATCTTCCTCTTCCTCCTCCCAAGCTATGGGTCCCTAAAGCCAAATGTTTTCATCTGTCCTCCCATCCTCAAACCAGAGAGTCAGACACACACACATACATAGGCATGAGCATGTGTGCACATGCGCGCGCGCACACACACACACACACACAAACCATCTGCAATTCCACTGAGTGCTCAACCTCCTTGTGCAACTTTGCCTCTCTGCCTTCTGGGCTCTGGGCAGCAGCACAAGGAAGACTGAGCTCTGCTTCTCCCATTGTCTGCTCTGTTGGACAGGCAGCAGCTTTTCTCTCCAGCTAGGTTTGGCAGCAAAGCCCTCTGCTGCCCCCTCCCTGACCTGCACCACTGCTGCACAGTCCTTCAGGGACCCTGTGCAAGGTGACTGGATTTCTCCCCTTGTCAGTTTGCAATGAAAATGTCATGTGCTCAGGAATGAAGGGAAGAGGGCTGTACCCCGCTTCAGTGACCGCAGTCCAGAGCTGGGAAGCTATATGGACCGCCCAGCCTGGAAGCTGCAGCCAGTGTCCTCACACCCAACCTGTGCCTTCTGCCCTCACAGAGCAGATCTCACGATCACAATAGATCCCAGGCATAGTAACGCCTATTTCCTCCCTGTCTCCCTTTTCTCTGAGTGAGCTTGGGTGACTCCCCTCCTCTTTCTGGGCCACCTGCACCCTCTGCACAATCAGGGTCAAAACTATCCCTATCCCCACCCCTGCCATCTAAATCACCTGGAGGGCTTTGTAAGAGGCAGGCTCCAGGGCACATCCCTCAGCACCTCTGAGAAAGTCTACAGGGAGGCCTGGGGATCCGCATCTGTAACAAGTCTGTAACAGATTCTGACAAGCAGCCGAAGACCCAAAGGCGAAATAGAGGCCTGGTTGGGAATGCGGGCTTTGGCCTCCGTTTGAATTCTAGCTCCACCCCCAGGCTGCTGGGGGTCCTGGAGCAAGTTATAAATGCTCTACAGTGTGCTCAGCAGTGACATAAAGATGACAGAGATAATACTTAAGTCACAAATTCTAGTGACAATTAAATGACACAAAGTGCTTCACACAGTGTCAGACACACACAACACTCTCAACAAATTCGTCCTGTCCCGACACTCAAGACCTGCAAAAAGCCCTTTAGCTGCCAGGAGCAGAGGAGCATCTTCATCTCTTCTCTAACAGCTAGGGAGGGGGCGACGCTGGTCTGAAAGGCCTAGCACTAACCCAGCCAGGGGCCCTCAGTGCCTGGAACATCGAGGTCACTCCAGGCTGAAGCCCGCAGCATGGGAGCATTCAAAGAGGGGTGCCGTTGCAGTCCCCCCTTTCCATGTCCTCTATTCTTCTCTGTCACCTACCATGCCAAGGGTAATCCCTGAGGCTCTGAGGGGCAAGAGGGACGCAGTTCATCATCCCTTCTTAGAAATAAGGAACAAGGCTCAAGAGGCTAAGCGAACTGTCAAAGGTCATGGACCCACAAAGCAGAGCAGGGCCTGCAAACAGACTGGCTTTTTCTGGCGCCCAGCTGGCCAGGGTGGGGGGATCACTAGCTCAGGTGTCTGAGGGCAGAGTCTCTGCCACCACACCAGGGCTTCTGCCTCAGCTCTCACAGCTAGAGTCCCCAGTTAGGGTGTCTGACACCCTGTCTCTGCCAAAAGGCCAGGCTCTGGTTCTAGTCCCAGGGAAAGGGGGAGCCAAGCGAGGGCCCCTTGGGGAGCTAGCAGACCTGGCGCACTGTTTTGCCCACAATCAGACTTGGTGTCTCCTCTGGGGAAATGAGACTATCTGGTGGGTGGGGAGAGGTAGAGCTCAGAGAACAAAGGACTAGGAACTCATGGAAGGAAGGGCACAGGAGGCTGGCGGTGCAGGAGATGGAGCGGGAACAGATGGTCAAAACTGGCAGCTCTACTCCCCAGGCAGCCCCAACCAGGGAGCCAAAATAACTCCACAGTGGGGTGGGACTCCCTTTTCCAGCCACACAGAGGCAGTGGAGGCCTGGTGGGATCCAGCTGGGACTCTTGTCGGGTGGCGTGAGTAGGCACAGCTCTCCCTGAGGCAGCCAGGCTGCAAATCCAAACTGACACGGAAACACAGGGCTTCGCAGATTAGCCCTGGAGATTAGCAGAAACCTCCCCAGAAATCTGCCCTCAAGGCAGCCCAGTCTGGGGGGTCCTGTCACACAGCAGGTGGGGGGCAGGGGGATGGGCTGAGGACAAGGGCCCACCCTCCTTAGTGAGCCTCCGCACAGGACACACACTAGGCCAGTGTGCCCCTCGGCCTCACTCAGAGGCCCATCAGGGCCTGCATCCAGCCACTGGAATAAGGAGACTCAACCTGTTCGAACACATGTGCCCCAGGATTTCTCACTGTGCAGGTGAGAGCCTCTTCGAAGGTGTTCAAACAGGAGGCAGAGACACTTTGGCTGACACAGGCTGCACGACCCCAAGGCAACTTCCCTCTACCATGCTGCCTCTACCGACAGGCCAGGCCATCCCAGCACACTCCCAGGCCCTGGACTTCAAAAAGTGGGGCAGAGCAGCGGTTAGCAAACTCTGCCAGAGCCTGAGGGGCATGGAGATGGTAGGCTGAGGAAAGAATGGTCAAGAAGTAGGTCCCTGGGCTCCCAGCCCAATCCAACATGGCAGCTCTGCTGGGATTGTGCCATGTGTATTTGGGCTCAAGCAACATACAAGACAAGACACAACTCTTCTTTCTCAAACAACTCACCCATCTTAGGCTGGATGACAAGTCCCTGGGGAGGATGCCTCTGCCACAGTGTGGCTGCTGCTGCCCAGGGGTTATCTCGCCTCCCAGTGCTTGCTGGGAAGTGAGGCATGGCCCTTCTCCTCCCCCAGTGTCCTAGTCAAGAGTAGGGAGTAAAGAACTCTTGATTTTCCTCAAAGAGCTTAGGATTTGGGAATGGAAACCAAATTCTAGAAAAAGACAGTCCTTAGCCCTAAATTTGGGCTCAGATTCATTATCTCCTACAAGGTATTTATAGCTAAATTAGAGGTAGACTTATGATTTATGTCATCAGAGTCTCACAGCTTTGCAAGGGGAAAAAAGAACAGAAAATTCAGCCAGAGACACAAGCTGAGGAGGAAAAGGGAGGGTGTCTCGGGGGAGGGGAACCCTGGGCGGGAACAGTCCTTCCCTGGCGGCTACCAGGCAATGTGGGCAGATGGACCAGGGCAGCAAGAGTTGCACAGAGAGCAGTCAGGACACTGGCCAGGGCTGACACCACTAGTCCTTGCTCAGGCCAAAGAGGCTGCTGGGAGGCAGTCTCCTTTTGTTGTCTGCAACCCCCTCCCGTGCTCCCCAAGGGCCCAGAACCCTCTTCTCTACATGCCCAATAGCCTCTAAGAAATAAAGACACAGAGAAACACTAAGAAAGCTCCCCAGGAATGTCTGTGATAAAGGCCGCCAGCCCCCTCGAGGGCAGCAGTGGTCACAGGACCTGGGGAGAGGGTCCTGCTCTGGGAAGCAAAATAGGTTGTCAGGAAGGATAGAATCAATCTCAATCTCTCTCCCCTCTCCTCCCCTACATGCGTCCCATTATCGTTTCCCCAACAATGGCCTTCAAGAAGCTCCTCTAAATCCTGCTTTACTCCCCCAAACTTTCAAACCCTGAAGAAGAGATCTTAAGAAGATTCTAAAAATAGACTGAAAGATCTGGTCCTTGGGCAAAGGACTAAGTCCTCAAGTTCACACAGCCTCTCTCTGACCTTTTACCCTCAGCCACCCAATACCACTCCCATCCCTGGGCAGAGCCTCCATGCAGACTCAAGGCTCCCAGACAAAAGTCAAAGCTTCTGCTTACAAAAAGCAGGGTATCCCCCCCCACACACACACACACTGAATAGTTACTGCCAAGACCGCCGCTTTCTATAGAGAGTATGCTGCAGACAGGCTAGAAGAGGCTGAGCAGCCTCTGGTCAGTGGTCCTGGGCAAAGGAGACCTGTCCCAACCCTGCAGCTTATCAGCCATTTTGGCCGGAGAACCCCAGATCAAGGCTGACCTCAAACCCAGCTTCTCAGAGTGAGGCCAGAAGTTATCCAAGCGTCAAACAAGGGATCCAAGTCCAGGTTTCCCTGGGTCCCCTCCCAGGTCCCAGAGCCTAAGGAGAAAAGCTTGGAAACCACCCTCCAAGGTCAAATGCTCACTTCTACCCTGTTCCCCAATCCCAACCGCTCCCAACCACCTTCACCATATCTTCCAGACCTATGTGCAGCTATATCATCATGAATGTCTTTACGTAGACTGTTTTAAATTTATTTATTGAAAACACCACAATAGAATGCCAGTACCACCTGTTATAAATAAAAGATAGTCAATAAAAATATACTGTTAAAATAAAACAGGGCTGTAAAAGTCTGGAAACTCTTCCCGCCTGCCGTAGGCCCAAGGCCTGCTCCCTGGACATGGAGAAGCCAGCATGTGTTCCAGGCGCATGAGAACCTATCAGCACCAACCTCAGACTGTCTTCTTGGCATAAAAGAATTGGAAGAGAATGGAAAGGGAATCCCTTTCTTGCTCTGACTAGGTGCTTAATGCAGGCCCAATACTACCTAAAAACATCTCAAGGGAAGGAGGCCATCCACCTGATACTTTGGGAATGCTGGACTAGATGCTCCATGTGTCTCATCCTTAACACAATGTGGAAACATTCTCTGAGTACACCTTCAAGGCACCACTAGATCCCCTCCCCATGTGCCTGCTCTCACACCAAGGCCTAGCAACTCCTTCTCCCCCACACTGGACCCCCTGGCAGAGGTCACCGCTGACTCAGGTGGGACACCAGGTAGACGAGGCCCACCAGCAGGAGTCCACGCACGCCGAGCATCATGAGCAGGAAGAGGAGCAGAATGGAGGTCACTGGCTCCACAGCGTGGTTGCCAAGATGCCACTGAGGGAAGCCCATGTTCACCAGCTGCCGGTTGAGGTCACTGAAGGGAGACTGAGCAGCACCCAGCCTGGCCCCGCCCTGTTGCTGCCGAGGGCCGGGACCCCCCAGGGGGGCACCATGACCCCTATTGAAAAAGCTCTGGAAAATGAAGACAGAGAGAGAGAAATGAATCCAGAGGAAGATTCCCTAGCGATGAGGCACTGGGCAGAGGGGAATCCTCTGGGCTGGGCCCTGCCCTCCCCCACAGCCATGTCCTGCTTTCTCAGCAATCCGCAGATGCCACCCACAGGAATCTCAGTAACTGAGTCATGAGCTCTCAGAGCACCGAAAAGGCCAGTCTGAATTTCCCATGCGGTGCCTGGGACAAAGGAGAGACGAGGCGGGTCAAGGCAGGTTGGACTACAGTGTATAGTATTCAGGCAAGCATTTTTAACACTTCTTACTCCTTCCTTTAAAATCAACATTGTGTGGACATGGGTTCATCTCCTCTACTTATTCTCCATGTTTTCTCTCATCCAAAAGAAAGGGGCTGGCTCTAGTGGAATTTACTAACCAGGTTTGGGGAGACAGAGCTCTTGGGTTTGAAATCTGGGAGGGCTGCCCAGAGAAGAGAGAGCAGGAAGGCAGGGGTCTGGGCAATATATCTACCGTGGTTTTCCACAAGCCTTGACACCCCACCCGTCCCCAGCCCAGCTCTCTACAAAGAGAACTTCGGGTTAGAGAGGGTTAATGACCAGCAAGAGAGCTTCTGGGAACTAAAGAGTAACTAGTACAGAGGGCAGAAGACAGCTGCTCCCCTATCACGGGGGCCGGGTGCCTACCTGTCGAGGGGTGCTACCGTGTGGCGGGGTATTGGTCCTCACGCGGGGGTCGTCATCCTGCACAATTTCCCCATTGGCCAAGATCCGCACCATCCTCTCAGAAACTCTGTATCCCTGCTAGGCTGCACCTTTCCTAAGACCTCTAAAAGGCTGGAAAAAAATTTATTAGAGATAGAGAGATGCTTGCTTTCAGTGGAAAACACTGTATTCTGGGTGCTCACATTGGTGACCCATGCTGAGCAGGCACTGTACCTGATTAATAAAAAGAAGAAAGATAAATGCAAGTTGTTTGCCAGACAAAAATCTTTCAGATACTGAGTCCACTGGGGAAACTATCAAAAAGATCCTTGGAGATAGTTTTATTACTAACCACTATCAGCAACAATGGGGACGAGAACCCTTGGTGTGGCCCAGACACTGTGGAAAGTCCATTGAAGCTCATCTCACACCTCCCAACACTCCTTTGAAGCAGGTCCAGCTAGAGACCAAGAGAGGTATAACTAGCTTGCCCAGGACCATTTATCTACCAGCAGCAGAGAAAGAAGGAAAAGCCAGGAAGTCTGGCCCTAGGTCTTTCTCTGAACACTAAATACCTATCCAGGGCCTCAGGATCTCCAGAGTCTCAATTTCCTTGTTAAATAATTGGTCCAGTGTGTTGGGAGTAAATGCCAAGGACCTGGGCCCTCTCCTTCCCAGGAGAACTGGGTCCACTAAAGAACCACTTCAGATCCACTGCCTGGCAGCAGACCACACTGGTGGCCACACACCCCCAGCGTTGCATGGAGGAACAGACCTGCAGAAGGTACTCCCCTCACCTGTACCTCACCTCAGGTAACATCAATCCCTCTTTTGTTAAAAGGAGGCGAGGGCCAGCCTTCCCAAAATATGGGATGGGGATGTTTCTGTGGTTCTGATAAAGCCCCATTCTGCAGACCCCAATGTGTCCATGGGCTAGAGGTGGGGTGAGATTCCTTCCATGTCTCTCCCTGAATCTGTGTAAAAGCCATTTTTTCTCAGGAGACAAGCCACAGTTTTCATTTAAATTCTCAAAAGCACTAGCGACAAACACGCCAAAAAGGGTTAAAGAGACCGTTCTCTTTGCTGGTGGTCAGGGGCCAGAGACAGGCGGGTCCCCTTTTAGAAGCCTGCTGGCCCCTGCAGAAAGCCAAGCGGGTCGTGGTCCTCCGCAATCCCTTTGGGCTTTGTCATCTCGCCTCTCTAGGTGGGCTTTGGGCGCTGCCAGCCCTCGGTGCACCTGACCCCTATGGATGACGGGGGTGGGGTGCTCCCGGGACGGGAGGAGCTGCGGACTCCGGGGAGACGGCGCTGCCTAGGCCGCCGAGCCCAGCCTTGAAACCAGGCCCGCGTTATGAAAAGGATAAGCCCCCACTTCCCCACACCCGGGGCCCGGACACCCACCTGCAGGTACGATTCCTGGCCCCGGAGCCGTCCTCTGGCCGCGGCTCCCAGGCCGCTTCCTCCCACCTGACCTCGCAGGAAGCGCGCGCGCAGCAATGCGGCCCAGCGGGCGGCGCAGCATCGCCCTCTTCAGGCGTCTTTGGGAACTGCATCTGCCAAGCGCGGTGGATACCGCGTAGGGAGCCGGAGGAGGGAAAAAGAGGGCGGGAGAGGAGAGCAGGAGAGGACCAGAGGGGTGGGGAAGAAGAGGAGAAGGAAAGGGAAGCCGAGCCTAAACAGAAAACCCCAGGGCGTGGGGATCGCCCCTGGCCTGGGAGGAAAGGTGAGCACAGGCTCAGCCTACCAGTGTAAGTTTGTTGAACCGGCTCCATGGATGCCCCTCGAGTAAGCCCTAGCCCTGCCCTCAAGGAGCTCCAACGCCAGTAATGAAGATAAGGCATGAAGCACAGGGCAGGTGCAACTAAGAGCAGCGTGAAGGAAGGCAGGCTTCCTGGAGGAGGCAGCGTTTAAGCTGGAGTCAGAAGGATAGGTAGGAGTTAGCATGTCAGGCAAACAGGGAAAGACACTCCTGACAAAGGGAATAATCAGTTTCTTGACCTGGTTGGTGGTTTTATGGATGTTCACATTATAATATAATTTATTAAACTATAGGGAAAAAAAGGAGGGCCATAACTGAGGAATGAGTCAGCTTATCCAGGTGGTGGCCAAATAAGTCTATTCTTTCATTAAAGGCAAACTAGGTAGGGATTAAGTGTGTAGCTTCTGAGGCCAGTTGACTTGGATTTAAAATCTCCAGGCTTGCTACCTCCTTGACCTTATAGAATTTGCTTAACCTCTCAATGCCTTAATTGTTTCATCTGTAAAAACAGGGATGATAATGCTATCTAATGTGAAGATTAATGACAGACATGCAGTAAGCAGTACCGGAGCCTTGTTAGATAAGGAAAGATTCATACAGTCATTCAACATAAAATCCCTTGAGTGCTCGTGCTAGGTTGGGTCATTCAGTAAGCCTTTGAAGGCCAGGAGACTTGGGCCCAAGGCTGCAGCTACAGAGCTCTCAGAACTGCAGCTCCACCTTAGAGCCAATGAGACTACTACCCAGATCAGATTGAGGGTCTGGGGCAGCCTGAGGCCACGAGCAGCTAACGGGTCCCAGTTTGCGGCAACCCTGCAGGGACAAGAAGCCAGGCAGGCAGTCGCTAGCTGCCTGCTTCCGCAGCTGGGCATGGGGGCTTTGGGCAGTCTGGCACCAGAACTCAGGCGGCCTCTCCTACTTCAGGGCTCAGAAGAGTGAAGGGACATCATACTGTGAGAAAAGAGGAGCAGGGAAAGTGGGGGAGACAGAGGGTCTTGGTCGCCTTTTATCACATCCTTAGAGGGAATAGAAACAGAAGAGTGGGGGTGGGGTGAGCTAAAATAGAGCCAAAAGCGGAGAATGAGACCAGCCCAGCCAAGTGCTTTTTGTGGGGTTTTAATTAAGCCTGGAGTCCTCATTGTTCCTTTCAGGGTGGAACATATGTTCAGGGCCTGGCTGAGATTTGGGACTGAAATTTCAGTGGTGCTGGGCCCTATGGCCTGACGGAGGAGGGGGTAGGGGGTGTGGCAGGGGAGACTGTCCCTAAGCCCTGTAAGACTCTATAGCATCTCCTCGAGTCACCTTCACTGGAGCAGGAAATAAAACAACCACAAAGGCAGCTGAGCTCCCCGCCCCAACCCAGTATAGAGGAAAGCCTGTGGGGCAGGGCAGAACTACCTTCACCTTAGCAGGCTGTGTGTGACCTTCAGTAGAGCTCAGTTTCCCAATGTGCACTATTCAGGCAGAGCTGGCTAGGAGAATAGTCACCCACACCTGCCACCATTATCATCAGGGGCCACCCAAGTGGCTGGCAGCCCAGCATAAAAGGCTTGAACTTGAGGTCAAACTTCCATTCTAATGCTCACTCTGCAGCTCACCAACTGTGTCACCTTGGGCAAGTGACTCGGTCTCTCTGAACTTGTTTCCTCACCTATAAAGTGGGGGTGATGATCACATCCTCTGTGTTTGCAGTTGGCTAGGACGACTCATGTGGAGCCCTCTGCACATAATGCCTTGTGGTGGTTTACTGTTGCCAGCAGACAGCCATTACTAGTGAACCTTTCCCTCCTGGGGCCCTCATGGTAAAAAGAAAGGAACGCAGGCTGGTGAGCACACTCAGAGTATAGAAAAGTACAACAGAACAGCCCATCCAACATAAACTGAAGAGCAGTCTCCCTAGATGGGAAGGTTGAAGGTCTTGCAAAACCCAAGTGAGTTAAAGGTGGAGTTGCCTTTGGGTAGGGGATTAGCATCACATAGGGGTGAGGCTGGAGCTCTAAGTAGCATGTTTAAGGAGAGAGCAGGTTGACCTAACTGGATGGAGATCCTGTTGGGGCGTAATGGGACTGGATGCTCGGATTATTGTTTGGCTCAGGATGTGAGACATAAATACACAGACAAGCTAGGACATCTCTTTCCTTAGCTATCCAAACAGAGCCCTGGACTCAAGGATATCCAAGACTATGCTTCACTGTAGGCCACAGGGAGCCATGGAAGGTTTTGAAGGCTCCAGGCACCGTGGACAGCAGGAGTTCAGCCTGTGCCAAGGGAACTAACTGTAGGTGAGAGAGCCTGAGTGATAGGGATGGTCTCCAAAGAACTCAGAAAGCTGCTTCTAGAGTGAGATGATCAGCATTTGGATATAACCACACGCAGAAAGCACCAGCATAGGGTGACAACTACAGTAGTCAAACAAAAGCTTTCCTGATTCTTCCCATTTTGGGGTCAAACCAGCAGCTAGAGAGGGAAGCAAGAAGGGAAAGGAGAGAGAAGTTGATCACATCTCCCATAAACACGCCTGACCCATGACAGGGGTGCCAATCTGTATAGTTCTGAGCCAAGGGAGAGGAGAAGCCCTAAATAAAGTTGGGGTTTTTATAATGCACTAGACCGAACATTCTGATATTTGTAAAAAGACACTATGCATTTGTTACCTATCAGTGATTGGGAGAGCCCTGAGAATGACCAGAGCTTCACCCAGGGGCAATGAAGAATAAGATGGGAGAGCCAGTTTGAAGGAGCAGTGGGAATAAATGACATAGCCACTTTCTGTTTGCATCCTAGCGAATACAGCTCATCCAAAATCTGGCTATAGATCCCCAACTCTGGAATGATAATTGCCAAGTGAAAAAAGGAAGGTACTGGACAATGTATAGTGTGGTGTCGTTTATCTAAGAAAAGGAGACTATGAATACAAACAAGTAGAAAAATAAATACATTTACTGATATTTTTAACAATGGAAGGATAAACCAAAAACTAATAAAAATGGCTTCCAGGAAGGGGAAGGAAGAGATGGGGCTGGAAATTAGACTTCTCTGAAAGTATTCTGTTTTATGGTTTTGACTTTGGAGCCAGCTAAATGTTTTACATAATTATAAAATAAAATTTAATCAAAAAAATTTAAGACCTAAAAATAAAAAATAAAATGAAGCATATAAACTTAACTTCATGTCAAGGTTGTAGCCACAGAAAATTAATTTCAAGTGATTTTAAGACACAGTAATATGTCACAAGGACAAAAAGAACTTCAAAATTTCTTAAATTATATTTAGTAATTGTATTTTAGTAATAAATATTACTAAATAACCATATTTTAGTAACCCCCCAGGAGTGTCTCACTCAAGCTAATTCACAAGCTAATTCACACTCTGCCTCCAGCAATTGGTTAAAATTACGATTAAGTGTGCCTACCAGATTGTGGCTCCTGGCTTCTGCTCCAGGTAAGTTGATTCTGACTCTGATTCTCTCTATTTATCTGTATCTCAAGATTTCATGGGGGCCATTTGGCCTATGACTTTGGTTCTTTGATGGGTCTAAGAAAATTGGTTGACTTTCAGTTTGTCCACTTTTTTTCTTTGCTTTAAGTATGGAAAGATGACTTTCAAGCCCCTTTATATATTACAGTTGAGATTGGAAGTCACATCCATAAATTTATAAGTTATTTCTTTTTTAGAAAGTCATTGATTACTTTAGAGGTTGCTAGGTATATCTGTCAGTGTTCAATCAAAGAGGTAGAACCACCAAAAAGTATTTATAATAAAGGATTTCTCATAGGGATTTGACCTTACTCAGTTGTGGGAGCTGGTTACACCATGGATGCGAGGTTGTCATTTCCAAGTCAGCTGGTAGAGCCTGACATCCGCAGGCAGGCAGGCAGACGGGATGGGAAGATGGACATGAGGTGAAGGAGCAAAGTAAACTGGAACCTCTAAGACAAGTGGGAACTCTCATCAATCTCTCACCACCTCCAAGCCTCAAACTGTGATGATGTTGGTGACACACCCTTCAGCATGGAGCTAAACACAGCCCTAGCCCAGGAGTTAGAGAAGCTGAAGAACATCTGGTAAGAGCTAGAACAGCTGCAGTCTGGCTCCTGTCCCTTGCTGACAAAATTAACTAGCAGGTCAACAGCAGTGTAAACTCTGTGGCACCCTGCCTTAACCTTCTGAGCATAAAAAATTATAGATGGCTGCCACCTCACTTTGTCTTCCAAATCTTGTACAAAATGTTCATTGTAGTGCATTCTAACTTGGAACTCTGCAAGAAAGAGGATTCCGGGAAACCATTCCAGCTTAGCTAAACTAGCCTAATACAAATCCACTGTACTAGGACATCAATTCATTATTCTGAGGACCTATAAATAAAGAAATGAGTTGCATTTAGCCTAACTTCCCTATATAAATTTTAATTTTAGGGTAATCCACTAGTTAATGAGAGAAATTTTTCATTCTGATGCTCACATCTTCGGCAGTTTGCAGGCATCTGATCGGAGACCTTTGGTTCTCCTGGACATGAACCCTCCAACAGGCCAGCTCAGGCCCGTTCACATCCTAGTCTCAGGGTTTGAAGTTCAGCAAAAAAGGACAAGTCTTAATTAACAACCGCTTTTCAAATTTCTGCCTGCATTATGTTTGCTGGTATCCTATTGGTCAATACACATCAAAAATAGACTCTTCACTCCAGTTCAAGAGATGGAAAAATAGACCCCCAACTCTCAATGGCAGAAGGGTATGCATGGGAAGAAAAAAATCATTTTACAATCTATCATACTACCTTGCTACAGCCCCAATAAATTCAAGCAGATGTTATGGTTTACTTTAATTAAACTTTATATTTTAAGATAATTGTAGATTCACAAGCTGTTATAAGAAATAATGCTAAGAGATCTCTTATGCTCTTTATTCAGTTTCCTCCAATGGTAACATTTTGCAGAACTCTAGTGCAATATGGTGTGAAGCCTAGATACTGACACTGACAAGGCAAGATATGGCATATTTCCATCACCACAAGGATTTCTAATGCTGCCCTTTTATAATCCTACCATCTTCTTATTTTTGGCAACCACTAATCTGTTTTCCATTTCCATAATTTTATCATTTCAAGAATATTATTTAAATGGAATCATTTAGTATGTAATCTTTGGAAATTGGCTTTTTTCACTCCAGAGATTTATTTACCTGGAGATTCATCCAGGTTGTTGTGTCTAAATGACAGTTCATTCCTTTTCTTTGCAGAATGGTATCCCATGATATTACAGCAGTTTGTAAATCTATTTACCACTAAAGGACAATTGAGTTATTTTCAGTTTGGGGCTATGAGGAAGAAGGCTACTCGTGATATTGTGATTTATAATAAGGAATATATATTTGGTCTTTATATTCTTTTCTGACACAGAACTCCTAAAACTCTTGGAATTTCCTAAGTGATAAGTTGTTATCCATAACAAGCCCCTTTCAACCACACCTGAGTTTCTGTTAAGTTGTGACTTTTAGAAAGCCCCTAAGGATGAGGGCAAGTCGCCAGGAGAACCAACTATATGATTAAAGGATTGGAACTTTCAGCACTGTTTTAGCTGCATCTCACATATTTTACTATGTTATATTTTCATTTTCATCCATTTCTATGTATTTTTATTTTTATTTTGTCACTTTCTCTTTAACTTATGGATTATTTAGAAGTGTGTTGTTAATTTCCAAATGTTTAGAGATTTTCTTATAGATCTATGTTGTTCAAATCCTGCTAGATTTTCTGTCCAGCAGTTCTAGCTGTTACTGAGAATGGGATGTTGAAATCCCCACAGTAAACACAGATTTGTTTGTTTAGCTTTATCATTTCTTACTTCATGTTTTTTGAGGTCTGTTGTTTAGTATATACACACTTGGGCTCATTCTGTCTTCCTGGTAGATTGATGCTTTTATCATTAAGTGATGCCTACCTTTGTCTCTAGTAATTTTCATTGCTTTAAAGTCTGCTTTATCTGATATTGATATAGCCACTAATACTTTTTAAAAAATAATGTTTGCATGGCATATCTCTTTCCATCAGTTTACTTTGTTGCTGAATAATGAGTATTTTTATCAACAGCATGTAGCTGGTTAGTCTTTTTTGTGGTCTACTCTCCTAACACTAGCCTTTTAATTAATATACTCAGACCACTTATATTTAAGGTAATTTTTGATATGTTAGATTACTCTGCCATTTAATTTTTTCTATTTGTTTCTCCTGTCTCTTATTTTTCTCTTTCTAAAAATTTTGTTTGTTTAGTCAACAGATATTTTTGAGCCTCAACTCTGTGCTAAGTAATTCAGGTTTAAAAAAATATATGATGCAATACTAAACAGTTGCCTTCAATGAACTAAGGGAAGAAACTTTTTATTTAGGCAGGCAGCCAGAACATTACAAAGGCAGCTCTGTCCCTCTTTTCTTGCCTTTCTGTGGGTCACTTGACATTTTTTAAGATTCCAACTTTACTTATTTATGATGTTTCTGAGTGTATCACTCTTTATATTTTTCTTAGTGGTTTTTCTGGAATTATAATACATAGATGTGCTTTAATGCAGTCCACCAGTATCAACATGCTCTCGCTTCAAGTGAAGTGAGGAAACTGAACTTCCATGTAGATGTCTTTACCTTCCCACTTCTAAATACTATTGTCTTGAATATCAGGTGGTGTTATAATTTTTGTTTCAATCATTATATATGATTTATAAAACTCATGAGGATAGTTTTATTGTATGTACTCATATTTCTGCTCTTTCTCTATTTTTTTGCCTGCTTTCTTAATGCTCCTAGAGACCTTTTATCATTTCCTTTCTGTCTGAAGAATTTCTTTATCCATTCTTTAAGGATAGGCCTGCTAGCAACAAATTATTTGTTTTTCTTTGTCTTTCACTCCTGAAGGATACTTTTTCCAGACTTAGAAATTGTATTTAGGTTTTTCCTTTCTGCACTTAAAAAATGTGTGCCACACTTCTTCTGACCTTCATGTTTCAGGTAAGAAATCTGCTTCGTCAGAATTAGTGTTCCTCTATATGTTAATGTGTTATTTCTCTCTGGCTGCTTTCCAATTTTTTCCTTGTCATTAGTTTTCAGAAGTTTGATTACGAAGTGTCTTGTCATAGGTTTCTTTGGGTTTATCCTATTTTGGGTTAGCCCAACTTCTTGGACCTGTGAATTGATGTCTTTAACCAAATTTGGAGGGTTTTGGCCATTATTTCTTTGACTACTGTTTCAGCAACCCCCTCCTTCTCTTCTCCTCTGGGACTCCAGTGATACAAATGTTGCATCTTTTGTTATTGTCCCAGATTGGGTAACTTCTATTGAGCTGTGTTAAGTTCACTGATTCTATCCTCTGTCCTCACCATCTACTAAGAAATCTATCCAGTGATTTTTAAATGTTTATTGTTGTATTTTTTATGTTCTGTCATTTCTATTTGTTTCTTCAACTTCTTTGCTTATTTGTTTTTCCAATTTGATTTCTAATTTGTTTCAAGAGAATTTATAATTCTTTGTTGAATAATTTTTATGACGATTACTTTAAAAACCCTTGTCAGATAATCCAAACATCTGATTCATGTTGGTGTTGTTATCATTTAATTACCTTTTCTTATTCAAGTTATTATTTTCCTCATTCTTACAGAGAATAAAGTATGGTTTATGATTTTCAATTGGACATTGGACATTTTGACTATTATTTTAGGAGACTTTGGGTCCTATTTAAATTTTTATTTTAACTTGAAGTCACCCTGTTAAGATTTAGCCTGCAGGTCTTGATCTACTATGTGGGTTCTGTTTCTAATGACCATCTAATTTTAAGATAAACACAAATGGAGGGACATTATACAAAACATTTGACAGTACTCTTCCAAATTGTCGAAGTCATCAAAAATGAGGGAAGTTTGAGAAACTGTCACAGACCGGACTCCTCTGATTAAATATAATGTGATATTCTGGATGGTATCCAGGGACATAAAATAGACAAGAAGAAAAAGTAATAAAATCTGAAAAACTATGGAGTTTAGTAAATAATGTTATTTTAACACTAACTGTGACAAATGTACCACAGTAATGTACAGTGTTAACGATAGGTACAGTTCTTATGGGAACTCTTGTACTGCCTTTGCAACTTTTCTCCAAATCTACAAACATTCTAAAAGGCTTATTTTCAAAAATCAAATAGAAATCCAAAGACTAAAAAATACAATAGCTGGAATGAAAATTTTACTAAATGGGCTTAATAGCAAAAAAAAAAAAAAAAAAAAAAA